>JAJEJO010058358.1:0-17156 GCA_020662805.1 Glaucomys volans | reverse complement strand
TGTGGGAGGTGAGCCCATCAGTGATGAGAGAAACGTAACCACTAATAGCAGTATTAATAAGGGATTTAGTATTGGTCTTTGGACTTAGGTAATTATGAAGCTCTTGCTTAGGTATCTGCAATGGGGCCTGGTGTGGGCATGATAATTAGCAAGGAAAGATGGATGTAAAGTGAGAGAAGCAAGGAACACCCAGAACCTGCAAGGATGAGCTAGAACATACTGAACACACTGGAACTCGTGTGGGTTTTCTTCCCCAAGAAATTAAATTATGTATTAATTACAATGATGAGGAATGATACACAAGCTTCATTCCTATCATCATTTATCTGGTAGCATTATTTAATTTAGACATTACATGGGAAGTACCAACAATCATTTTTATAACCAAATACTTCCAGAGAGTGCTGGGCTGACTCTCAATGGTAAACTTTAGAAGGTCACAAGTAACTGTCAGTTCAACTACACCAAAATTTCTGAAGACAAAATCTTTCTTTTTTTTTTTTTTTTTGTAAATAAAATTTGTGACTTTAAAAAATTTTATTTATTTATTTATTGGCCAATGGCTTCTCCACCCAAGTAGTTCTAAATGAATTTCGAATGGAACCTGGCATCACTCTGAAAGCATCCTAACTTCACACTGTCAGGAAGGTTTACCAAGATGGCTTCAGAGTAGACTAACTTTACACAACACATTTAAACCGAAGCACATCTATTCAACATCACGATCAGACTATAACATGTAGCAATCAATAACAAGGGTGCAAACAAAAACAAAATTTAGGTTAAAGCCCTTTATTGGGAGGCTTTACACTTTCCAAATAATAGAACCTACAACAATGTTGCACAAGTAGTCACATACAGTTCTCAGAGTATTTTGCCCACACACAAATATTGTCTAAAATGTGTCATTTTTGTAGCACCCAGGCCATGCCACCAAGGAGCTTGGCTGAGTTCACAAATCTGTTGTAACCTGTAGCTTCCCTGTGACTTCCCTGGCTCTCCTGTCCTGCTAGCTTTGTTTCCTGGCAGTATTAACCCTTCTACCTCTGCCATGGCTACTGTTGCTGCTGTTCCAACTATCAGAGTCACCTTGGTTTCATGATTTGGCAAAGTATTGGCCACCACCACCACAGAGACAGAGTTTCTGCCTCTAAAGTTTCCTCCCCTCATGGACCCAAAATTTGAAGACTCTCAAAATTTTAACTCTCAAAATCACCACCTCCAAATTTGTTCCATTATCACCAAATGCACTGTAGCCATTCACACTGCACCATAAATAACTCCACCATAGCTACACCAAAGTCACCGTGGCCATTTAAGTTTCCTCCATGAGCAAAGTTGTCATTTTCTCCAGGAGAGCCACCAGTTTCCAAACCAGTTTGACTGCTGGCTGGATGAAGCACTAGGCATCTTGACAGGGCTTTCTACTCTTCACACTATGGCCAGTTGCAGGATGGTATTTCTGAATGAGAGACTCATCCACAAAGTTATGGTCAACAGAAGCTACAAAAGCAAAGTCTCTCTTCTTGTTATTGCTTTGGCTAGTCATGGTTCATCACTTCAATTTTCCCACATTGTTAAACAGTCTCATAGGTGATGTTCTTCAGTGTCTTCTATAATACCACCAATATACACCCTTCTCACAGTTCAGTGGGCTCCTGGTCTCTGAGGACCTTCTCCTGAGATAGCCCGTTTTGGTTCTACAATTCTTTCCTCCACCTTGTGTGGCCTTACCTTCATGACTGCATCCACCTCCTTCACAGTGGCATAAGTGACAAACCTGAAGCCCATGGGGTACTCTTACACTATCACTGATTAATTCAAAACTCAGCCCTCTGATGAACAGCTTCTGCAGCTGTCTGGGCTCTTTAGGAGACTGATATTATACCAGTAGAAAGATATTTTTAGGAAGAAATATTTTAATAGGAAGAAAGATTTTAATGATGCATCCATAGGCAGAGAGAGCCTCTTCTGTTTTTTGAGGGTTTTGTTGTGTTGGTATTGGGAATTGAACCTAGGGGCACTTTACCACTGAGCAACAATCCTAGTTCTTTTTATTTCTTATTCTGAGATGGGACTTGCTAAATTGATAAGCATCTCACGAAGATGCTTGAGGCTGGCCTTGAACTGATCATTCTGTCTCAGCCTCAGTCACTAGATTCACAGGCCTGTGCCACCATGCCGAAACTCTTGTGATATTTTTAACCATCTCCAAGCCTCCAGTTCAATGATGAGAGTGACATACAGAACAAGCTAATGTCTCATCCTGGAGATAAATATGGACTTGGTCAAGAAGTCAGAGAAGGGAGAAGGAAAAAAGTCAGCAGAAGACATACTGGGTTCACTCTCGATTGCTGCCCATTGCACTTAGGTGAGCCAGCAGATCAGCTGAAGTGCTGTGACAGTGCCTTTCTGGCATGGAAAGAATTGGGCTGCTGTTTCACTTCTGCTTTCCAAACCTCATGCAAAATGTCTCTCATGCACTAACCAGGGAATAAAGGGAAATGAATTCTGGAAAATGCAGTCACAAGGTAGCTCAGTTGAAATAATACAGATCCACCACTGTCCAACCCTGGTCAAACAGGCATCCTCATTTAATAGCACTTACCTCCAAATACAAACACAGCAAAATCAGCTACCCCTTATGAAACCCAAAAGATGCTAATTCTCTCCCAAAAGACAATACAAAATTCTTTTGTCCAACCTTGGGTGATTCAGCACTTACTGAGCTAAATCATCTTCCCCTATGACATCCTGTGGCTTAAATCCTGACCTGTAACGTTAACTACTATTAATGCTTCTTATATTAGATAATAGGTAAATGAGTCATATGCAGTGACGCATACCTGTAATTCCATCTACTCAGGAGTTTGAGGGAAGATGATTTCAAATTCCAGGCAACTTAATGAGGGACCTTGTCTCAAAATAAAAAATAAAAATGACTGGAGATATAACTCAGTGGTAGAGCATCCCTGGGTTCAATCTTCAGTACTGGATGGGAGGGAAATAACAGGCAAATGGAAGTGGGGAATAGAAAAAAAATTGGATAGATATATATACAAACTATGCATAGCAAATTAAGGAAGAAGTGTTCATAATGATCAGAGCCTTTGTTTCTACAACTGACCAGATAGTCAAACTGGTATAATAACTATATTTTTCCATTACCTATTTCATAGTCCATTTGCCTTTGGCAAGCATCTTGGTTATTTATGGTTATTGGACTGGTGGGGTAACCCATACCTTCATTTCTAAAGGGTCTGGGTCATTAGCTATCCTATACTACACCCTAGAGTGGATGTAATTTTCCATCTTCTTTAATCACTGGACATAAGAATACTAAGATGTAGCCCAGAAAATATCATGCACTTCAATTCCCCCTTGGTACTCAGATCAGATCAATGTAATAAACTTAGGTAATGTCCTGTGGAATGAAAGATGATCAAAATCCCTGCAGACTAGATTACAGCATAGCGCAGGAAGGTTCACATGGCCCTAGGATTGGACAGTGAAAGTATCCTGCAGGCCCTGCCTGGTGAAAAAATATTGCTTCTTATGGTCTTTACTAAAAGATCTGCAGAAAAAAGCAATCAGTTGTACACTCAATAGCAAAGGTTGTGTTGATTTGCTCTAGCAACGAAAGTACATCTGAATAGCAGCTGTAATTTGAGTGAACACTGAATGAGGTTTACGGGAACCGAATTTCATTTTCTAAGATCCATTTGTCTTCTGCCAAATAAAAAAACTGAATGGGGATGTGTTACGAAGCACCACCCTGGCATCTCTGAAGTCCTTGATGATGGTGCTAATCTTTATAGTCCCTGTTGAAATATAATAATGCTTTTGTTTGAGTAGATTAAGGCAATCAGAATGACATCCTTACTTCACAATGAGAGAATTTTCAGTTGCTGAGAATGTCTTTTCTGATTACACAATCCAAAACTAGGGCATAACATAGGGTGGATTCAGGGAAATATGACACTGCATGTGAAATGGACCTACTGAAACACAACACTGACCATTTGACCTCTATAAACTCCTACCATGACTACTGCACCACACTAACTCTACCAAAGTAGAAGTCAATTGTCAATTCAGAAGCAGTATTCAAAAATCCCCCATAAATATGATTGTTTTCCCTTCTTCAGTTTACAGATACCCTGTTCAATGGAAGGAAGTCCCGTTGGGGAAGGCTAGAAAGAGGATATACATATATACATATGTGGAGGACTATATAAGAGAGTCTTTCCTTTCCTGGCCTCCCTCCTCATTCAAGGAACGTTCAGTCTATACACTGATTCTTATCTAGGAATTGGCTCTCTTTTGTGATGAATCAAGCCAGACTTTTATTCACCAGACCCAGAGCTTTATTGTCTCTATGCTGCCCAACACTTTCACATCTAGGGACACCATTCCAATTAGCCAATGCCAAAGATCTGTGGCTTGCACTATCCTGGTGGCTGCTTAGGCTTTGCTGCCCTTTCCTTATCTTTGTCAGCTAAATGGTGCCATTTGACCCCCATTACACCAAGATGCTGCTGTTTACATTGAGCCTCGAAGTTCACATTGTCACTTCTGGTTTCCAGATAGTCACCACGAATGCCACTGAATGCCATGGCCACAAGTGCATTTCCCACAACCTTGGGAAGGGAGCAGGTGTGCTTAGGACTAGGTGAGCAAGACAGAGTCATTCTGGCATTCCAACCCACCTCATCTGGACACCTACCTCTGTGGCAGTTTGTCAACCTCAGCACTAATGATGTTTAGGGATATACTGTTCCTTGCTGTGGATGGCTGTCCTGTGCAATGCAGGATATTTGGCAGCATCCATGGTCTCTACCCACTAGATGCCAGCATATCGTCCCACTCCCCACACCTAGTTCACAACTACAGCTCTTCCAAGGAACTTCTAGTACTGCTACTTGAGTGCAGATTACCTTCTGATCCAAGTTGTAGTCATTCTTAGGCAGGGTCAGAAGGACTGCTTCTACTAGCATAGGAATCTCAGTAAAATATGTAGGTTCAAGGACCCAATTTCATTGAAATCTCCATTCATCCCCCTCCCAATTTTCAAGGTTCTCTTCCTAAAGCAATGCCAATTTTACATTGGAGACTTTGTGAAGTGGCAAATTTAAATTGTATTGTGATTATTGTAACTAGCTACTCACAGGATGAGACCCTGTGTGTGTTTTTCAAAAGTATCAGCCACATGGCTACAGGAGTGAAGAGTTTCTTTTGGGGGAAGTTTTAAAGCTTTCAGCCCCTCACTAGAGCTTGTGCTAGCAATTAAAAACCCTGAGCCATTATTGGCTTGCTGCAAGCAACCAGCCTCATTATATCCCTATTTCTACTAAATCTCCCATGACACTAAAGACCTGTTCACTTAAAACCTGGCTTTCTTTAGGCACTTGACTAAAGAATCTACAGGTCACAATTCAAGGAAGTGTCTTGCTACTGAGTGCTGTGGCCTGCTGGCATCCTCGTTACCACCAAACAAACGGTCACTAATGCCTTTAATCAGATCAGAGAACCAATTCCAGAGAACAAAGAGTCAATTCAGAGAACCTGTCCTGGTGCTTCTGTTCCTCTAGAAACTCTCTTCACCACGTCGGCATCAGTCAGACTTCAGTCAGAGAGGCAAAACCACCAGTAGTGACATGAAAAGGGATGTATTCCAGAGCTCTGACCTCAACAGTGTCAGGAGCTGGCTAAACAGTCCACATGAAACTATTGCTTATGTTTCTGATGTTGGGGCCAGAAGTCAGCAAGGCAACTGTGAGAAGGAAAGATAAACTGAAATCTGCAAGGATGAGTTGCCACTCAAAAGACAGGTGTGACCAGGGAGGTGGCATATGACTGTAATCCCAGTGGCTCCGGAGGCTGAGGCAGGTGGATTGACAGTTCAAAACCAGCCTTAGCAACTCAGTGAGACCCTGTCTCTAAATATAGTATTAAAAAGGGCTGGGGATGTGGCACCGCGGTTAAGCGCCCCTGGGTTCAAATCCCCAATTCAAAAAAAAAGACAAGACAGGTAGGACCTAGAGTCAGTCTCCCTGCCTCCCTTCCTGAGAGGCATGGAGAACCTGGTACCCTACATCATGGAGCTACAGTACATCTGGCCTAAGAGCCAGAGAAGCTACTGAAGATCCAAAAGCAGCTGAAGGAGCTGTGGGCCTGGATGTGGCCCAACAACAGCAAGTCAAGCCAGCAGATAAAGCACAGTATGTACAAGCTGTACCAGAGGCGGTCACCCTGCATCAAACCTTCAACCTCTGGGTGTAAAAAGGACATGGCAGGGGCTGCTCCAACTTTCACCTTCCAAATCTCTTGCAAAATATCCAGTACAAGCCAAGATAACCAGAACTATGAAGGAAAGCAAATTCTGGGAAGCACAGTTACATCTTAGCTACACTGATACAAAACAAATCCAGAATATACTTAAAATGATTGCTAGGAGAAGAGTAAAATGATGATGTGAGCTAGTGAAAGGTTTAAACAAAGGAGTTAACATACTCAGACTGGCAGTTTAGACAGGTACCCAGTTTATAGAAACCTCAAAAAACAGGCAACATAAAAACTATTTAAAGATAAATAGGTGGTCATACTATAAAGGCAAGATGGAAAATTAGTACTGTAAAATTCATGACAGTGGTTACTTGTGGAAAAGAGGGCTGTGATCAGAACCTGGAGGCTTCTAAGATGCCTGCAAAATTCTCTCTTTTGACTCATACCAATTTCAGTGTCCACTCTACAAGTATTTATTAATCTGGTCATTTCAGTTTTATGTGCTATTCTCCAGGCATATTATATTTCACCATGAAAAAAATGTTAAAAGGAAAAACAAAAAGCCTAGAGTTGATTTGCAAAAGAGAAGAAAAAGTAAGAACAGAGAAACCAATTAGATTATGACTTAGACCTGAACTAAGACCGTGACAGTGGAAAAAGAGAAACAATGGATTCCAGGGAGAGAGAAGACTTGGAAACCAAGTGATCAGGAAAAATAAGAGGAATTGAAGATGATTCCCAGGTTTCTGGTTCGTACAGATGGGAGGTTTGCCTTTTACTAATATAGAGAATGAAGAACAAAGGGCAGGTCTGGTGGAAAGATATGTGTTTATTAAGACAAAGGAATAAAAGCTAACATTTAATGAATGCTTTTGGTGTGCTAGCTACTCTCTTATCTACAATTACCTCATGTAATCTTAATAAATGCCTATTTTTATACCACCTCATATACTGAAATACAATTCAATAATGAAAACCACCACCTGGAGCCCATCAGATTCCTGAGGTTGAAGAACACAGTCCCTGATAAGACTGTCCTTACTTCAGATGCCGGCCACACTCTCATTTCCATAAGCTTTGGTATGATCCAAAAGGCCCAAGAGTAACAGACACTCCCATTACTTAGAAAATGCAAGCATTTTAGACCCCCACACTATGAAACCAGGACAAAGACAAGTCTTTATTATACCATGATACACCAAACCTATCTTCTGGGGTAGGATATCACCCCATTTTACACATAAAGATACTGAGATAAGATACAGAAAAAAAGTTGTTTGCAGTCACATGGACAACTGACTACAGACCTTAAGAAGCCCTTTTCTATTTTTATTTTTTTTTTAATTGAACCCAGGAGCCTTTACCATTGAGCTACAACCCCATTCCTTTTTATTTTTTGAGACAGTCTCACTAAGTTGCTGAGGGTCTTCTTAGATTGCTGAGACTGGCCTCAAGCTTGGGATCCTCCTGCTTCAGCCTCCCAAATCACTGATTACAGGTATATGCCACCATGCCCTGCTCAAATTAAACATTTTTGGGCTTGAATTTTATCCATCAATTCTAGTAGTGTTTCATTAGAAAATTATGCAGACTTCTACCTCAATTTGCCATCATGTGGAGATATCAGAACAACTTATTGACCTTTTATCCTCTGTGTATTCTATGAAGATATTAAGAAGCAGTCTCAGAAAGAAATCATAAGAAACATGAAGGATTCAGACAATCAGATAGCTCATATCTGAGATAAGGGTGGCAGCAGGAAAGGCATATAAGTCAGTTTAAATCAGTGACCCCATAACTTGCTTTTGTGGGTGAGCATATACTAACATTCAGGAATTGACAGAAATATCTTTCCTCTTCCACAGAAACCCCAGCTGCTTCCCTCCTTTAGCATGGTCCCAAGACCCTGTGGAAGCCATACACATGACTGGCCTAAACTCAGCTAATTCACCTAACTAAATCCCCAGGAGCAGGGATTAGAACCATTTACCTTTGTTTTCCTTAAGATACTGAGCACAAGTAGACACTGAATAAATGTTTGCTAAATTGAAAGGCCTATTTTTTTTTCCTTAATAGCTCAGCCAAATTTGCCCTCTTTCTTACCTAGAATCCCACCAATATTTTTAAATAAAACTTTAGGGGGACATAGAAACAGCATAACTTCAGATTGATACTGATCTTAAAGGACTTTTAAGGGATTTGGGTTGTTACTGGAACCAAATGTATTAGTAAATGAATTATTTTCATATTGTGGGGCTAATTTCAGAAAAATACAAGTGGAAGAAATTCAGCAATTGTTTTGCATGGATTCTCTATTGATGCACATCTTTGTTTCTAGGTGTTCTCTATTCTATGTATAAGGACTACATTAGACCTCGATTCTTCAATGTGTCCAAAAAATGAAGCTATGTGCTGGAAGCAAGAAAGACAAGAGGCTTTGGAAAACTATTTATTATGAAGAATGAATTTTCTTTGAAAAACTGTTAATGAAAAATGAAACTGCAGAAACATCAGAAAGAATTCTCATAATCTTTGTATAATGTCTCTACAAAAGTTTTAACAAGCTGATTTCCAGATCAACAGTCATAGTAAACTCAGACATATCCCCCTTTTTTTTTTTGTACTAGGAGTCAAACCCAGGGCCTTATATATGATAGACAAGTGTTCTATCACTGAGCCACAGCCACAACCCTAGTCCTGGAAAAAAACCAAACCAAAACAAATATATATATATACATACATATATATATACATATACATATATATATACATATATATATATACATATACATATATATATACATATATATATATATATATATATTTTTTTTTTTTTTTAGTGCTGGGGATTGAACCCAGGGTCTTGTGCTTGCAAGGAAAGCACTCTACCAACTGAGCTATATCCCCAGCCCCATGAAAATATATTTTTAATCAGGCTACTAGAAAGAATATACCTTCTTGGTACACCTTCAGCATTTAGAACAGATTAACTATACTCTATTAGAAATTAGCCTTTCTTACAATCTCTTACAAAATTGGCCTTTTCTTCCAAAAGCTTCCCTAATTTTGAGAGAAGAAAAGGAACATATTTGTTGCTTTAAAAAAGCAATGCAAATAATTTATTTATTAGAGTAGCTATGTAGCCAGGTGCAGTGCTGCACACCTCACTGTAATCCCAGCTACATGGGAGGCTGAGGTAAAAGGATCCCAAGTTCAAGGCCAGCCTGCACAATTTAGTGAGGCCCTAAGCAACTTAGTGAGACCCTGTCTCTAAATAAAACATTAAAAAAGGGCTGGGATGTGGTTCAGTGGTTAAGAGTCCCTGGGTTCAATCCCCAAAACCAAAGAGCGGGGGGAGCACACGAGCACTACAGAAACCCCCAGAGTATTTAACCTCAGTTTAATCAACCAACTCACCTTTCTGAGTTAAAAACCGGATGTTCTGTTTTTTAACTTCCTTTCTCCAACATTCTATGATAATGAAGCTACTGAGAAATGGAATTGTCCAGAGAAGAGGAAAAATAAAACAAACTGGTTCATCTAGAGTTACTATCTAGATGAAACATAGATATCGACGTTTTGCAGTATAAAAACACTGAAACTTCAATTTTTCAAGTGGGGACTTAAAATTCAAGTTAATTCACTCTTAATTTTAAGATCTGAAGGACACTAACCTAGGGTGCAGGGTTGCTACTCTTATGTGAAGGCTCACAAATCCCTGAAGTAGAAATGAGGGAATTTTAAAGTGTCATTTAGGAAAACTCCCTGCCACTTAGAAGGCCAAACCATCATAATGTAGCTAGGCAATGTCTGGATTAAAAAAGAGAGAGAGAAAGAAGAACCCAAAAAGGTAGTAAGTTTTTATGGTTTTGTTTTGATTTGTTGTGCTACTGGGGATTGAACTCAGGAGCACTCTACCACTGAGCTGCATCCTCAGTTTGAGACAGAGACAGAGTTTTCCTAAGATGCTGGCCTCAAACTTACAATTTTCTTGCCTCAGCTTCCTGAGTAGCACCATCTTGCCCAGCAGGTGATAAGTTTTAAAATAAGGCAGAGAGGTCAGACATTTCACTTTAATGATGAAAGAAGAAAGTGAAGTTCAAAGTCACACAAAGGCTGCAGAGTTTGCAGACTCAACACCTTGGAAGTCAGAAGGAAATGAGGAGTGATGTGCTGGGGCATATGCCACCCTGGAGTATATGGCACTGAATACAGATAGCTGCCATTCAGTTCCAGCCAAGAGTACTTCCATATAGGAATGTGGGCCCAGTGTGGCATATCTTTTGACTCTTCAATCAGATAATTATGACAAAACTTTTATTTATGTATGTATGTATGTATGCATGCATGCTGGGTAGAATCAACCCAGGGTTTTGTGCATGCTAGGCAAGCACTCTACCACTGAGCTATATCCGTAGCCAAAATTTTAATTCAAAAAGAACTTTTTCATTATAAAAATTTTATGGAAGAAAATTCACAGGATGAGGGATCAAAAAAATTTTACTAATTACATGCCAGCAGGCAGTTTGTGATAATGTAGATTAATCTTCCAAGTCCCGGTCTAGTAATAATCTCATACTACTTGGTACAAATACCTTAAAATGAAATGCTTAGCATTCCCTAGGACATTCAACAAAATAAATATTAGCTACTCCAAGAAACAGAATTTGGACCTAGAAAGGGTATTTGGAGTATTAATAGTAAAAGTGGGAAAAAGACATTGTGAAACCATACAAACATTAGAAAGAATATTAATACTTTGATGGTCTTGTGTCAGAACTTCACAGTTAAATGTTACTACTTTCTCTTTTTTCTACCTAAAACTCAAATGCTAGAATGGGCTAAGTTACATTACAGTGTGGGAAAACAATCATCATTTAAAATATGATTTCTAGTTGTTACTACATATTTAAGCAGGGTGACAAATAACATTGTACCCCTGGTTTAATAACTAGAAAACATTTTGAGAAAAATAACAACAAAGATAATATTAATTACAAAGTAGAAAGATAACCAGGGTTAAATAAGATCACCAAACAGAAGAAATGATTTCTTTAGAAAATTAATATTAGTAGATACAAAGGATGTAACATGGCTGATTACAATCAAAGTAAAATTTAATTAGTAAAGTATCACTTCATAAGACAGTCAGCTGGATCAGTCACTGTGAAAACAAGAACATTTCCTTTCCCTTCTCACATGTGATCCAAAGATGTAATTTACCTGAGAATTTTTTTTTAAATACAAAAGATCTATTAATTTTATATAACCTTAAAATTCTACCCAAACTGATGTTCAGGTTTACATAAATATATAGACATATATATTTTTAAATCTCAGAAGTCAAGACACACCCCATAGGGGTATGTGGCCAGCACAGGTCAATCATTTAACTCTGGCTATTGTTTGGTGTGAGGTGGGTGGGTCCCTGATCTATACTTATAGCTGTCAGTTTTTAATCCCATTTCCATGAGGAAATCTCTGCCTTTGTTCAAATGAACAAAACTCACCTCCAAACTAACAGAGGTATGTTAAAACAGTTGGCACAACAGGGCTTAGAGAAAGGAGTTCTTATACAGTCTCTCAGGCTACTAGTCATCTTGACATAAGTGAGTCAGCATCCACGGTGTTCAGAAGGTAGAGTTCAGGCTGAGCTGTCAATCCCAGGTGGTACTAAGGACAAAAAGTGGAAGAGAATTAGACTGATTTTCAAGTAGTTAAATATTGAATTGGGC
Organism: Glaucomys volans; assembly: GCA_020662805.1. Lineage (NCBI taxonomy): Eukaryota > Metazoa > Chordata > Mammalia > Rodentia > Sciuridae > Glaucomys > Glaucomys volans. The sequence continues at coordinate 5,136 of JAJEJO010058358.1, read as the reverse complement.
TTTTAAGTACCTAACATCAACATATTAACTCAGGCTTCTTTTAGTACTGCTCTATTTTTCTTTCAGAAAATAGCTTATGCGTGGTTTCTGATGTTTAAGGTAACAGAGGAGCTTAGATAGGTAAAGACAGAGGTAGTGCCAAATGCCTCAGTAAAAGAGGTACACTGCCCCAGGATGGGATTTCAGACTAGGATGAGAGCAAACATGCACTGTTTTGTGTTTTCATTCTATGTGTATTGGAAATCAGGTTTCAAATGGTCTAATTCCTGAGCGCTGTAATACTGACCCTATTATCCATTGGCACCCAAGCAGAGAAAAGTCTTTCATTTAAAAATGAAAAAATAATATGCTGACAGATGGAGATAACCTATGGGTCTCAAATCTTTGCCAAGTTAAGAGTCATCTCAGCTGCTTTTTAATTTTTTTTTTCTTCCCAGGTCTAGGGATTGAAGTCAAGGGCACTCTACCACTAAGCTATGTCCCCAACCCTTTTTATATTTTAATTTTTAAAATTAAAATGTGTCAGGGTGTACCACCCTGTTCAGCTTTCACCTCAGCTGCTTTTAAAACATTTCCACACCCCACTAGTACAGAACTGAATCCAGATGATTTGTGTTGAGACCTAGGAAATTATATTTTTCTTTACTCTTTTTCTCTCCCCTGAATATAACTTGAGACAGTCACTGAGTCTCACTTTAGCCTTTCTGTTTTTACTTAGGACTTCAGGAACATCACTGCCCATGGTACCAACAGCCTGTAAGTTAAATGAAGAATTCAGACTATAAATCGAAAGAATTATTGCTATTATAGTGTAGAGGAAAAGGCACTGGAGTTGGCATCAAGCCCAAACTCTTATCTCTTCCTATGATGCTAGGCATGTAATGTATGCTTCTGGAACCTTATTCTACTGATTTGTAAAAGAGAAATGTATTACAGTGGAAAATGCCAAGGACTGAATATACTTTCTCATACTACTCTATTTTAATAAATATGCACAAATTTCACATTGCCAATTGCCCTGTATAACCTCACAGGAGTCACTGCAATGACAGTGTGAAGATGACATATAACCAGATGGTGTCGAGCACTGAACCATCCTTAACTAGTGGGCTAAGAAGATGCTGGATGACCCTGGCCTTAGGGCAGGAAAACAGCTCTTCAGACCAGCTTGCTTCTCCACTTTAGTGCTTTATATCACAAGTTTTATTAACTAATAGCAACTGTCAGACACACTGACAATTCATTGAAGCCTTTCCCAAGTGTGCAAAGATGGCAGGCTTCCTCATTATGGAGTAAGCAAGGGTTGTATTACTAATTCAATGATACCATATAGTGTATCCCTTAGATGACTTAGTAGACAGAACTCCTTCCATTGTCACGTAGTTATGAGACATTGAGAAGTGGGGCTAAGTGACACAGGAATAGGCTAAAATGGTTTTGGTGACAGATAATGTGAATGCAAAAACCTAGTACTAGATCTTAGCAATTACCAGGAGGACCTTAGAAGGCCCTGCCCATTTTCTAAGCCTGCCCAAAGCATTCAAACTTACTTCTTAAAATTTAGCACAGCCAGTCTACCAGTTGGCAACTTCTGATCTAAATCACATTCGAGCACTAATTAAAGTATCAAGCAAATGCTTTGATGTGTTGGTGTTGCTAAATAAAACTTGGTGCCTTAATTCAGCATGGATAGTGCACTATATATTATACAAGATGGTTTGAGGATGAATATGTGTGCTCTGACATTAGAAGAGAAACTGTCCACTGCCCATTTATTAGCAATGTCATGCAGGTGAGTTACTTTTGGCTTTTCATTTGCCTGATCTATGTAGAAGCTAATCCTTTTTGTTATGAGGTTTAAATGAGACAACATATGTGCTCAGACCAGAACTACCACATAGTAAGAATTTTGCCATTCTTATATTCATAAGCTAAGGTGCTGGGAAAGGCTGATATGCTTAGATTCATTCATCTAACAATGAAGGAACAGAAAGCATTCCAAAGGGCAGAGTTAGAGGAAATGTCTCAAATTGGGATCTTCACATTGTTTTTCATCCTATTTAGTTCTGAATAAACCAAAATAAAGAAGAGAACTAAGTGAAGAAAGCCAACATGGAGAAATTCTATAGGATTACTTAGGATATTCAACTCCTGTGAGAAGGCAGGGAAAGCTTTAAACACAAAGGAAAAATGAAGTTCTAATGACACTCTTGGGACAAATCAAGTGCTTAGATTTTCCCATTGTATGTCTGGGGACAAGGTTGATAGTTTGTTGTGCCTGAGCTCTGCCTTTGTTTTTTTTTTTTGGAACCGGGGATTGAACTCAGGGACACTTGGCCACTGAGCCACATCCCCAGTCCTATTTTGTATTTTATTTAGAGACAGGGTCTCACTGACTTGCTTAGGGCCTCGCTAAGTTGCTGAGGCTGGCTTTGAACTCACAATCCTCCTGACTCAGCCTCCCAAGTGCTGGGATTACAGGCGTGTGCCACCGTGCCCGGCTCTGCCTTTGTTTTTAACCAAAGGTGCCAATATTTCCATTTATATCAGACCTGCCAAAATGTTTATGTATGCATGGTAATGAGGTTAAACCCAGGGGCATTCTACCACAGAGCTGTGCCGTGAGCCCTTTGAAAATTTTGAGATAGGGTCTCGCTAAGTTGCCCATTTTGGCCTCAAACTTGCAGTCCTCCTGCCTTAGCCTCCTGAGTAGCTGGAATTACACATATGCAATACCACGTTTGATTTGACAATCCAGTTTTCATTTTTCTTTTTTTTTTTTCTGTGTGTGTGTGATGGTGGGGCCTCCCACAAGGCCTCCTGCATGCCAGGCAGACACTCCACCACTAAGTCACATTCCCAGCCTTCTCATTTGTTTCTAATCTAATTTTGGTTTCTTTCTTCATATACTAATTTTTATTGGCAGCAAATTCAGAATCTAAGACTACTTGAATGGTGAAACAAGAGTAAAGACAGATATTTACTGTAATAGTACAGAATGGCAGGATTAAATTTCAAGTTTAAACATGGCAAAGGTGTGACTTTTAGCTATACCCAAACTATCTAGATGTGTAAACAGAAATTAGTGTCGTGGCGAAAACTAGTCAGTCATCTTTTTTTTTTTTTTTATTCAGTAATGAACCCAACTGTGCTCTACCACTGAGTTGCATCCACAGCACTTTTATATTTTTATTTTGGGACATGTCTCGATAAATTGCCAAGGCTGGCCTCAAACTTGTATCCTCCTGTTTCAACCTCCTGAGTTGTTGGGATACAGATATGTGTTCCTATGCCCAGTTTTAACCCCCGCCTTCTGATGACCAAACCCATTTATGTCTCTGTTCCTTCAAAGAGAGAAGCACTAACAGCATGGGCTTAGTGGGTCACTCTAGATGGCAACTAATATTTCAGCATTTCTAAATCAAAGTTGTTGAGACACCATTAATAAAGTATTTCAAGATTTAAAAAAAACAATAACCAGGAAACCAAACAGGAAAAGGAAAAAAAATTTTAATTACAAATCAAGTTCACATATTGTTAAATGGGCACTAAAAGCTTGGTTTTAACCACTTCTAACATCACTAGTTCCTTAGTACCTCACAGGAGCCAAATGTAAACTTTTTCCCTTTGCCCTGTTAATTTCCAGCATATTGTAGCAGTACAATTATTCATTTATGGACATTTAAGTCACATTTAAGGACAATAAGGACCACTTTGCAAAAAATACAATTGTATATCCTTAAACATTCCATAAAAACATACTGCCAAAATGCACATGCTGGCCCTAAAGGACGTAAATTTCTACACATTGGTTATAACACTTAGAGTACTGATTGAAGTACACCTTCTCTCTGTGAGGACAGAATGGAATAAGACAGTTTTTGACACTGTAAAATAGAATAATCACAGCATTATAAAATGCAATTAAACTGGGAAGAAACATTTAATCACTATAAGTCATAATATAACTTCTAAATTAACACTATTAGCTTTTGCCTGGGTTTTTAAATGTTTGTAAATTTGAGGCTGACTGTACCTACCAGGCCTAGGGCAAAGGCAAATGTTAGTATACGACCTTTTTTTTTTTTTAATATTTTTAGTTGGAGATGGACAAACACTTTTATTCTGTTTATTCAGTTTTTGTATGTGGTGCTGGGATCAAACCTAGTGCCTCACACTTGATGGCAAACACTCTACCGCTGAGCCACAACCCCAGTCCACTATACGACCTTCACAAGAAATATTTTTTTAAGTCATTTTGGATTTTATTGACTGCAGCCAAATAATACCTTAACATGTCAGATCTTGATACTGTCAGAATACCTTTAGGACCAGTTTGGAGAATAATGGGGGGCAGGGGCAGGTGTGAGAAGAAACAGTTGGGGGAATGGTCACCTGTGATTCTGTACTACATTATTTCAGGGGCAAAGAAAAATGAACAGTCAGTGAAACAGTACTTTACTCTTAATGCCTCATAAAAGACTGTGCTTTTGACTACGTGCAAAATATCAGTAATAATCCTTCGCAGGTTCAGATGGACAGAGAATGTCAATCAACCCAGACTCCAGAAGGAGAGTTCCAAAAATGAGAAGTCCTTCCATGCCATTCCCATTACTGTTCTCACCAGACTATGGCTTCAGAACACTTTTGCTTATTGAGCTCCAACAGACAAATGTGATTTGATCTGACAGAATCACACAGCCTCAGGCTCCACATGTAAAAATCTCAGAATTGGCTGAAAGAAGAGCAGCTGAAGACACCCATTTCCTCTAACTCCGGAGCTCCACCATGTGGTCTCAGTTTCCCCTCTGAGGGAACTGCTGTCCAGAGGTAGCCTGGTGCCACCATGCTGAGGGAACCTGGAACCACAGTGACACCTACCGACTTGCCGAGAGAGCATGCTTTGGAATGGTTAGGTCCACAGCTCCTGAGACTGCTTTGCAAGACATCTTGGACATGCAGCTGAGTGTTGCATCGGATAACATGATTTGGGCAAGAGGTGTCTTTCAGGAATAAAGCAGATGGTTCTTCTTTCCCTTCTGAATCTTCTCTCCCCGCCCCAAAGTCTCATGAGAAAGTCAGTTTATAAACACTACCATCTCTTTCTATCAACCCCCTCTTGGAGGAGGAAGGTGA
>JAJEJO010058338.1:0-11849 GCA_020662805.1 Glaucomys volans | reverse complement strand
ATCTACAGTATTTCTAGTGGTGGATTACGAGGATGGGGAGGGGTGCAGGATGTAACTGTTAATGGGAAAAGAAGCAAGTAAATAGAGGTACCTGATCAAGGGAAGAGTGAGAGTAGGATAAAAAGAATTTTAGCATAAGAAAAGGTTTCCAGTACCTCTCCTTTGAAGGGGAAACCAACACCAGCAACACCCAACATAAGAAACATAAGAAACCAACACCAGCATAAGAAAAGGGAGAAAGAGACTCCAAGGGAATAGGTAAATAAAAGGAAAATAGAGTGAAAGAAAAAAAAAAATAAATAAAAAATGAAAAATTAAATAAAAAAAAATATCTATAGTTCATAGTTATCCAACATGCAAACCTCCCAGTCCTTGGTATCTCAATGTGAGTGAGGTCACAGGTCAAAGGACTTCCAGTCTCCTGGAGGTGACTCAGGAGGGGAGCTGCCCCTCCAATGATGGTGGTCACGCCCTCAGGAATAATTCAAAATATTTGCACCAGCCTCCAAAGAGGCTGGGGAGCTGCAGTGTACTCCTTCTGCTGAGGTCTGTCTGTGGTGGGTGGGGTGGGGGGCGGGCAGGCAGGCGGGTGGGCGCGGTCTCCAGCGACCGTCTGCCTCAGAAAGTTTTTATATATGATTTTGAAATTTTAAAAAATTTGACAACTTAATACTGCATACATTTATGATGTGCAACATGGTGTTTTGATACATGCATACATTGCAGAATGACTAAATCAATGTACTTAACATACGCATTATCTCACATGCTTATTTTTTGTGGTAAGAACACTTGAAATATATTCTCATACCAACTTTCTTTTTAAAAAATTTTTTTAATTTAATTTATTCGTTTATTTATTTTTATGTGGTGCTGAGAATCGAACTCAGTGCCTCACACATGCTTGGCAAGCACTCTACCACTGAGCCACAACCCCAGCCCCTCATAGTAATTTTCAGGAAGACAGCATGTTGATGTTGACTATAGTCACTATGAGGTATAATACATTTCTTGACCTTTTTATTCCTGTATAACTGAAAATTTGGGTCCTTTGACCAACATCTCTTCATTTCCCCAAGCCCAGCCTTTGAACTTTCCCTTTATGCTTTCTTCTGTTAGTTTTATAGTTGCAAGTCTTAACATTTCAATCCATTCTCTATTCCAATGAGTTTGACTTTTTGTATTTCTTTATATATTTTGGATATTAACCTCTTATCAGGTGTATGATTTGCAAATACATTCTCACATTCCATAAATTGCCTCTTTATTCTGGATTGTTTCCTTAGCTATGCTGAAACTTTTTGTTTGATGTAATCTCATTGTCTATTTTTGCTTTTGTTACCTGTGCTTTTGGGGTAGCATTCAGAAAACCTTTGAACATTCCCCCTAAGTTTTCTTATATTAATTTTATAATTTCAAGTCTTAAAATTTCAATGTTTACCAAATTTTGAGTTGATTTTTTGTCCATGGTGTGACATGAAGGTATGATTTCTTTCTTCTGCATGTAGATACCCACTTTTCCCAACAGGATTTATTAAAGAGACTGTCTTTTCCAAGTGGTGTGTTCTCAGCATCTTTGTTGAAGATCAATTAATCATAAATGTGTGGATTTATTTCTGGGCTCTCAAATTTGTTCCATTAGCCTATGTGTTTGTTTTTATACCAGCATCATGTGTTTTTTATTACTATAGTTTGTAGCAGAATGTCAAATCAGGCAATGTGATACCTCTGACTTTTTTTATTTTGCTCAAGATTGATTTGGTTATTCAGTCTTTTGTGGTTTCATGTGAATTTTGATAATTTTTTTCTAAATCTATGAAATATAGCATTACAATTTGTATGCATATTGCATGGAATCTGAGGATTGCTTTGGGTAGTATGGGTAGTTTAACAATATTAATTCTTCTAATCCATGAACATAGGATACCATTCAATTTCTTTGAGTCTTCTTCAATTTCTGTCCTTAATTTTTTTCTTTCATCTATTTTTATAATTTTCAGTGTACAGATATGTTACCCCTTTGAATAAATTCATTCTTAGCTATTGTGTTTTCTATGTACTATGAATGGTTGTGTTTTCTGATCTCTTTCTCTAGTAGTTCATAGTGTATAGAAATCCTACTGATTTTTTTGTTGTTGTTGATTTTGTGTCAGTTGTATCAGTGTTGAATTCAGTTTGCTAGTATTTTGTTGAGGATCTTTCTGTCTATATTTATCAGGGATATTGGCCTGTAATTTTCTGTTTTTGTGGTGTTTGTTTTTGACTTTTAGTGTCAGGCTAACACTGGACTCATACAATGAGGTTGGAAGTTTTCCCTCCTTTTCAATTCTTCAAAAATTTGAGAAGAATTGGTGATTAGTTCTTTAAATTTTGGGTAAAGTTCAATAATGAAACCATTGGATCCTGAATTTTTCTTTGATGGTGGACTTTTCATTACTGGTTCAATCTCCTTATTCATTATTGGTCTATTTGTATTTTTGGTATCTTCCTGATTCAGTTTTGATTGACTGTGTGTCTGGGAATTTATACATTTCTTTTAGGTTATTCAATCTGTGCTCATGTAATTTTTCATAGTAGTCTCTTATGGTCCTCTGTATTTATGTGGTATCAGTTGTCTTTCATTTTATTTCTGATTTTACTTATTTATCTTATCTCTTGTTGCTTTTTTTTAAAAAAGCAATTTTATTGATCTTCTCTGTTGTTCTACTAATCTTTATTTTGTTTATTTCAGCTTTGATCTTGATTATTTCCTTCCTTCTACTTACTTTGAACTGTTTGTTCTTCTTTTCCTAGTTGCTTGAAATGTGATGTTAGCTTGTTTATTTGAGGTCTTTTTTTGATGAATGCCTTTATTTCTATAAGCTTCCCTTTTAAAACTACTATTGTTGCATCCCTTAACATCCCTTAATTTTTGGTATGCTGTGTTTTCATATCATTGTATTTGCCTTAGGATATTTCTTTTATTTTCTTTTCTTTCTTTCTTTTTTTTTTTTTTTTTGTAGTGCTGGGGATTGAACCCAGGGCCTTGTGCCATAGGATATTTCCAAAGTTTATTTTTAATTTCTTCTTTTTTAGGAGCATGTTGTTTAGTCTTTACATGTTTGTGAATTTACCAAAATTCTTCCTACTTTTTATTTCTAGTTTGATACCACTGTAGTCAGAAAAGATATCTAACATTATTATGATCTTCTTAAATTTGTTAAAACCTATTTTGTGGTTTAACATATAATCTATCCTGAAAAATGTTCCATGTGCGTTTGAGAAGAATGTGTATTATACTATTGTTGGGTGGAATTTTCCATGTATGTCTGTCAGGTCTTTCTGGTCCAAATTGTAGTTCAAGACAATGTTTCTTTATTTATTTTCCATCTGGACAATCCATTCATTGTGGAAAGTATGGAAAGTCTCCTACTATTCTTGTATTGCAGTTTCTCTTTCTTCAGGTCTATTAATAATTGGTTTATACATTTAAGAGCTTTAAGGTTGAACACATAAATATATTTTAAATGTATTTACAATTATATCTTCTTAATTAATTGATCCATTTATCATAATATAATGACCTTCTTTTTCTTCTTTTATAGTTTTAACTTAAAACCTTTTGTATGATATAAATACAGCTACTGTAGGGAAGTTCAAACTTTCCCTCTGAAGGTTCAAAAATTGAGTCTGCTAAAATAAACTGACAATGGACATATTACAGGAGAAAAAGTTTACAAATTTTTCAGTGTGCATGGGAGTCACACAAAAATATGAAACTCAAAGAAATGCCAGATAGTTGAAGTTTAAATAACCTCCTCATAGGTAAGGGGACCTAGGAGATGGAGGAAATTTTTAGAGGTACTAAATGTGTTTTTTAGAGGGGATAGATGGGCCCCCAAAATAGGTCCTGGGATAAAGTTCTTCTGGGCTCTAAGGGTGGTGTTTTATTTTCAGTCTCTTACTCTGGGATGTAAATTTAATATTCCTTGGTTAATGAATTTCAGTATGACTGAAACAAGAGCATTCCTCTTTGTCTGATCTGATCTTTAGGTAGAAAAGAGAACTTCAGAGAAAGCTCTTCCTTGTGCTTTAGGATTAAAAAAGGATTGAGGATGGGTGTTGGGGGAAAGTCTCAGAGACCTTGAGGTTGCTTATTTAGTTCATCATGTTAAAGTGTCATGCTTTGGGGAATCATTTTCCGATCCCCAACACTACCATTGCTTTCTTTCAGTTTTCAATTTCAGCAAATATCTCTCTCCATAATTTAGTTTTCATCTAAGCTTCTACTCCTTTCTTTCTTTTCCTTCTTGAGTTCCAACTTGAATACTTGCTCTTTTGATGCTGTTCACAAATCCCATAGCTTTCTTTATTCCTTTCCATTCTCTTACAATTTGAAGTTTGAGTAGAAAAGAAATATTGAAGTGTTGAGTAGAAAGTTTTACATAAGGAAAAGAGAATTAACCCAACATTTGACTATATAATGACTAATATACTCAGAATTCTCTTTTTGTAAACTGTTTCCTCCTAAATTAGGTCATTTGATATTTAAAATAATCCTGTAAAATTGGTATTTAACTCCAGGTGGCCATGAGAAATTGTACCATCAAGGACTGACCTCAATCTGTTTCTTTTTTTAAAATAATTTTTTAGTTGTTGATGGGCCTTCATTTTTTATTTATTTATATGTGGTGCTGAGAATCAACCCAGTGCCTCACACATGCTAGGCAAGTGCTCCACCACTGAGCCACAACCCCAGTCCCTCAATCTGTTTCTTGAATGGGGAGGCCAGCAGACTAACAACACCCTGCTCCTTTTTTTTTTTTTTTCAGATTGTGTTAATTTCTTCTGTTCCTAATGATTTTGGCAATGACAAAATTCCCAAAGAAGACCCAGTGTTTCTGATTTTCTGTGCCCCTCTGAAACTCCAGTCCCTCATCTCTCATTGTTCTCTCTGTAGAAAATTCTCACTTTCACTTCACAGATGTCCTTTCCAAGAATGGGCTATTTTAAGACAGAGCTCATGGTCTTTGTGGGAAGACACCAGGACTTCTAGTTATTTTGATACAACCCAAATCAACCCTACAAGGACAAAGACTCTCACAACCAGTGTTTCAAGCTAGTAAACTTATAAACTTTATTTCCTCTCACACATTTTGGTCTCCAAAGGAGGAGTAAAGTGCAAAACTACTCAAGTAGTGATGGGAAAAATTATCCTATACCAACAAGATTACCTAGCTATCAGGTTTGCACATCTTTCTATGGACATGAGCAGATAAGAAAAAGCAGGAAAACCAGAGTGAAGAAACTTTTAAGTTGATCCCAGTCCCAGCCACAGCCTAACTGCAATTGCTTAGAGACCTCTAGCTGACTGTAATCGGCCAAGATAAGTGAGAAAAATAAATCATCAACAGTTCCAAGTCATGTTTGAGGGTTGGCTTTTTTTTTTACAGCATTAGATAACAGGAATAAGACCTTAAAACATTGTAGAAGCATGATACTAACAAGCTGCAGTTGTCTCATGAAAACTCTGGTGAAATGTAAATTGTTTACACTGCTGCTGAAGTGAATGGTGTCCTTCTGAGGAAATTACTTAAAATGTACTCCTTTTCAGCACATTTCTATCCCAGAAGTGTAATTGTATGAAAAGTAATGGAATTGATCTCATTCCTCTTTACCAGGGATGGCCTAGGGGAGGACAAGACCATGAGACATAAAGGCAATCTTCTGGGAAGGTTTTTCCTTCATGACAGAATGAGATTGAGGAGGATCAAGTCTTCCCTTCCAGTCTCTTGAGGGTGCTTTGCTCAGAGTTCCCAAAATAGTAAGTGGACACTTTCCTAAAGGATTTGATCCATGATCTGTTGGATTGACTCATGTTTGAGGTTGTTTGGAAGCAAATTTGCTCCCTTTTAGACTAATTCTAAATTTAGTTCTCAAAACAGTTTGTGCCTAAGTAAATCTCAATGCTGTTTTTTGTTTAATTTCCTAAAGACATAAAATTCAATGGAAACGCCCTCACTGGTATTTATTTGACATTATATTACAATTAATGGAAATATGTAGTTATTCCTCTTTTTCTCCTTGGGATCACTTTATATTATGGAAATTACCCAGGATGTTTTCTAATAAAATAAAAATAATAGAACAAAAACCTTATCTAGGTTTTCTCAGCTCTGTCTTATAAAACTTGTCATCAGGAAACATCTATTAAAATAGAATATTAGTGTATACATCAAAGCAGCATTTCTTAAACGCTTTAAGTTTAAGGAAAGTCTAAGAGATGGAATTTAATAGAATAAAGCATTCTGAAAAGAAAACACTATTCTGTAAAAAGATTTTCTCAATTTATAACTATTTTATAAAATGTTATTTGTGTTTGTATAGCACTATTTTACCAAATTCACTTATTTCATTTTATGTTTGTGCGGCACTGGGAATTGATTAATCAACTGCTCTGCTACTACTGAAGATGGGAACTTCTGACTCCCATGTGAAGGTAGAAAAGAAATTGAGCCAAATTTTGTGAGCACATACACAGGCAAGGTTTAGCTGAAGTGTTGGCTGAAGGGAGATAGCACTGATCTCATTGATGAACAAAGGGAGAGGCAAACTTGTTATTAATTTGCTGGGGTGGGCTAAAATCTGTTTGTTTGTTTGTTTTCTTCCTTTTGCTAGGGGCCCAGTTCCAAAAGATGTTTCTTCTTGCACTAGACTTGGACCACTTGGTGGTCACAACTCGTCCCATGAACTGCTGAGTTACTTTTGCAATCAGTGCAACCATCCTGTGAAAATATCCTAGCCTGTGGCTTGATCTGGGCCTTACGGTAGAGTGGGAGGGTTTGAGGTTCTTGGACTGCTAGCGGCTACAACAGCTCATGCGTTAGAAGAAAAGAGGAACAAAATACATCCTGGCTCCAATGCTCAATCAATATATCTACATGCAGAGCTGAATAGAATTTGACCCAAAAGTTAAGGCAGCAAAGGGGCCAGACATAATATGAAGCAGAAATGCCATTTTATTTTCTCAAGGGACTTCTGCAGGCCCAAGTGAAGAGTCAGTGTTTTTTTAATTTATTTATTTATTTTTTTATTTTTTAGGTGTAGGCGGACACAATACCTTTAGTTTATTTTAATGTGGTGTTGAGGATCAAACCCAGGGCCTCACGTGTGCTAGGTGAGCACTCTACCACTGATCCACAACCCCAGCCCCAAGAGTCAGTGTTTTTTTTTTTTTTTTTTTATTTAATTTTTTTTTAATTTACTTATTGATTCATTGAACACAAATGGAGTACAGCTATTGTTTCACTGGTTGTACACAAAGTAGAGTCACACCATCTGTGTGTTCATGCATGTACACAGGGCAATGGTATCTGTCACACATTCTGTTATTAATTTTACCCCCCACCCACCCCCACCCCTCCCTTCCCTCTATGCTAGCTATCTTTCCTCCATTCTTGCCATCTTTCCCCCCCACATTATGCATCATCATTCATTTATCAGAGAGACCATTCGGCTTTTGGATTTTTGGGATTGGCTGATCTCACTTAGCATAACAGTTTCCAACATCATCCATTTACCTACAAATACCATAATTTTATTCTTCTTTATGGCTGAGTAATATTCCATTGTGTATATATACCACAGTTTCTTTATCCATTCATCTACTGAAGGGCATCTAGGTTGATTCCATAATCTAGCTATTGTGAATTGAGCAGCTATGAACATTGATGTGGCTGCATCACTGAGGCAATCTGATTTTAAGTCCTTTGGGTATAAGCCAAGGAGTGGGATAGCAGGGTCAGAGTCAGTGTTTTTAACCTTCAAGTCCCTGAAAAGTAACCTTTGCAACTGTTATCATCATAACCTACACATCAGGGATGTTACCTTCAGAAAAGCTAGTGGGAAACTAATAATGTGTTGACTGGCTGTGTGACCTCAAAAATTAATATTTCTTAAGTTCGCTAAGAATATTGATGCTATAGAGTTTATTTAGTTTTTTCCCTTAATGACAACTTTATCTTGTACAAAAATTTTGCTTCTGTGGTTTTATCAGGGTCTCATGACAGGTCCATTGAGAAGAGCACAAGGCATAGAGGCAACATGCCATGCTACAAAGGTAACAGCAGTTCACCGCACCCAGGGGCTTAATTTATTGTCCCAGCCTTTTGTCTCATGTCTCACTATCACTGAAATACATCAAACCCCTCCAAGGTTTTTAAAAATTTTATTTTGAGACAGGATCTCACTAAGTCACCCAGGCTCACCTCAAATTTTCAATTCTTCTACTTCAGCCTCCTGAGTTTCTGGTATTACAGGCATGTGCCACCATACCCTGACACTTTTCTATTTTTAACTAAGTTACAAAAGCTGTAAGGGAACATCTGTATATGTAGGTAGGGATGATGGTGAGGGGTGAGAATTAGGTTAAATTATCTCCTTTGCAGCTATAAGATTCTATTTCTTCATTACAAATAATCCATGATTTTAATAGTTTATCAAACACTTTGTATCAGGCATTGTCCTTCGTGCCTACAAAGTAACCTGTTTGTCTATCATGTGAACTGAAAAAATAGTCCCAAATCATGGGAAAATTTTTGAACATTAAATTCTAGAGTTTTAAACTAGAATTCTATATTTTAACTACAAAAATGCATTATTGCTATGGCCTCAGTATTCTGAGAGATAAGGGCAAAGTCATCTTTGATTCAGGGACTGTTAGTTTTTCTATAATACCTACATTTTCCTTTTTAAGAGTCAGTGCACACATACTTGGAATCAAGGCTACATTTTCCAACTTCCCTCATAGCTAGCTTTAGCTTTATGTATTAGTCAGGCTTCTCTAGAGAGAAAAGATATAGATGTAGATATGCAAGAGGGGATTTATTAGGGGAATTTGCTCACACAGTTACAGAGGCTCAATCCCAAGATGGGTCCTCTGAAACTGGAGAATGAGAAAAGCTGGTAATGTGGCTCAGTCCAAAGGTTTTAGAACCAGCAGGCAGTGGGACTGAGAACCAAAGGTCTGAGACCAAAGGTTCAAGACCGAAGGTCTGAGAACTTGGGCAGGGTCGGGGTGGGGTGCTAGTTTAGGTGCTGGAGTCCAAAGTTCAGAGAACCTGGAGTACTGATGTCCAAGGGTAGGAGAAAGATATTCCAGCTTGACAGAGAGAGAGAAATTGAATTTGATCCTTCTCTTCATCAGGCCCTCAGACAATGGAATGGTGCCCACCCACATTGGGTGAGGGTGGATATTCAATCCACCCATTCCAATGCCATTATCTTCTGAAAATACCTTGAAAGATATACTCAGAAATAATGCTTTATCAGGTACCTGGGTATCCAGTTAGGTTGACATCTAAAATTAAATATCACACAATGTGACTCAGTTCTGGTCAGTAGAGTGGAAACAGAAATGTTGTATAATTACTTGTAGGGACCCATTTCATGAAACTATGTATATGCTTTAGATAATCATATTCTACTGATTTTGCTGATTCCTTTGGAGGGGACTTTTGTACCACAAAGTGACATATGCTGAATAATTCTTGCATGTTCCAGGATGATACAGCATAGTAGACAGCTAGGTTTTTGTGCACTTAACTTTTTTAGAAGTTTAAAGACATTGAATTGATGAAGTAAACATCAATCCTGATATCTTTACTTCATGTAAGTAAAGATATCAGAAATGGAACAGATCTGTAATGTCCGTGCTTATCTTTGAGTCATTGAAGAATTAATAAGTCACTCCGCTAAAACAAAAATGCTTGTTCTTAATATGTAACAGTCCTGTTTATTTATAAACTTGGTTTTCAGGATTCTCTCTCTCTCTCTCTCTCTCTCTCTCTCTCTCTCTCTTTCCCCCCAATCTCCAGTACTTCCTCATTCACTCTCTTCCTCCCTTTCTCTAATCCCCTTCCTATAATCTACTGGTCTTCCATCTATTTGTTTATTGTTTTTTAAATTGGTGTGTTGTAGCTATATATAAAAGTAGAATTCATTGTGATGTACTCATACATACATCCAGCATAAGTTGGTTAATTTCATCCCACAGTTGACTCTCTTACCCACCCCTGCATTCTCCCTGCGGGCCCCCTTCCTTTACTCCATTGTTCTCCTTCTTATTTTCATGTTACCACTTCTCTTTTTTCATTTCTCTCTAGTTTCCACAAATAAGAGAAAACATTCAACCTCTGAGTCTGGCTTATTTCACTTAATATGATCTCCAATTCCATCCATTACCAGCAAATGCAATAATTTCATTCTTCTTTATGGTGGAGTAAAACATTGTGTATGTGTACAACAGTTTCTTTATCCACTCATCTGTTGATGAACACCGAGGCTGTTTCCATAACTTGGCTATTGTGAATTGCACTGCTATAAATTTTAGTATGCATGTATCAGTATAGTATGCTGACTTTAGCTCTTTTGGATAAATACCAAGGAGTGGGATAGCAGGGTTATATAGTAATTCCATTCCTAGCCTTTTGATTTAACTCCATACTGTTTTCCAAAGTGGTGGTGCTAATTTTCAGACCCACCAACACTGTATAAGTATACCTTTTCCCCTGTATTATCATGGGCAATTATTGTTATTTGTATTCAGGATTGCCATTCTAATTGGAGTGAGTTGTTTTTCAAGATTCTTAAGGTCATCTACCACTTCCTTGGAAAGAACAACTCACATTTTAATATGCTCCACTGCCATACAATTTAGTTTCTGACTCATTGTTTAAATTTTCTTCTTTTTAATCATTACATGATTAATTTTGGCAACTTTCAAAACTAGAACTTATCTATGAATTCACCCTCTGTTTTTGTACTTTTTACTCCCTTAGTTAAAAATGTCCTTGTCTTATCAGACAATTGATTCCTATAGCCTAGAGCTCAACTCAAACCTCTCTCTTTCTAGGAGTCCATAATTTCCAGAAATCAGGTTGAGATGTCCCTCTACATACCTCAACCAACATTCTTATTACTCAGTGTTGTGGCTTTATTTACTTCTGTCTCTTCTCACTTTAAAGTAATAGATTATGTCTTTAATTTCTTCATTACTAAATTCCAGTAAAGTGCCTGTCTGTGATGGTCTGAATGCATGTGTCCCCCACCCCACCTCAAAATTCATATGTTGAAACTTAATTCCTAATGCGATAGTATTAAGAGATGGGGTCTTTGCACACTGATTAGGTCATGAGGGCTGCTGGTGAGCAGTCTGCCTTGAAGTTGGGATTAGTACCTTTATAAAGAGTCTTGAGAAAGCTGTGAACCCCTCCCACCATATGAGGACACTGTAAGATGTTAGCTATGAAGTAGTGCCCTCACAAGATGCAAATCAGTTAGTGCCTGACCCTAGACTTGGGGTGTTGACCTGTACAGAACAAAAGTGAAGACAAGGGGCAAATTCTCTCTCTGAAGCTGGAACACTCTTCTTCTGGTCCAGAGACTTCCAGGTTTTCTGGCCTTTGGACTCTAGCATTGACTCCAGTGCTCCTCCATCTCTCAGGTTCTCAGGCCTTTGGTCTTGGACTGAGAGTTCCATTCTCAGCTCTTCTGGTTCTAAGTCCTTTGCATTTGGAGTGAGTCTCTGGAACTGTGAGAAATAAATTTCCATTGTTTATAGATTACACTGTGTAAGGTTTTTTGGTATAGCAGCTCCAATAGACTAGGACAATATCTTATAGAATTTTTGCAATAAATTCTTTTTCTTTTTTTCTCTCTCTGTGGTATTGGAGATTAAGCCCAGGGGAGCTCTATCACTGAGCCAAATCCCCAGTCCTTTCTATTTTTTATTTAAGTTGTTCAGGCCAACCTCAAATCTGTAATCCTCCTACCTTAGCATTTTGAATAGTGAGATTAGAGGTGTGTACCAC
>JAJEJO010058337.1:0-11846 GCA_020662805.1 Glaucomys volans | reverse complement strand
ATCTACAGTATTTCTAGTGGTGGATTACGAGGATGGGGAGGGGTGCAGGATGTAACTGTTAATGGGAAAAGAAGCAAGTAAATAGAGGTACCTGATCAAGGGAAGAGTGAGAGTAGGATAAAAAGAATTTTAGCATAAGAAAAGGTTTCCAGTACCTCTCCTTTGAAGGGGAAACCAACACCAGCAACACCCAACATAAGAAACATAAGAAACCAACACCAGCATAAGAAAAGGGAGAAAGAGACTCCAAGGGAATAGGTAAATAAAAGGAAAATAGAGTGAAAGAAAAAAAAAAATAAATAAAAAATGAAAAATTAAATAAAAAAAAATATCTATAGTTCATAGTTATCCAACATGCAAACCTCCCAGTCCTTGGTATCTCAATGTGAGTGAGGTCACAGGTCAAAGGACTTCCAGTCTCCTGGAGGTGACTCAGGAGGGGAGCTGCCCCTCCAATGATGGTGGTCACGCCCTCAGGAATAATTCAAAATATTTGCACCAGCCTCCAAAGAGGCTGGGGAGCTGCAGTGTACTCCTTCTGCTGAGGTCTGTCTGTGGTGGGTGGGGTGGGGGGCGGGCAGGCAGGCGGGTGGGCGCGGTCTCCAGCGACCGTCTGCCTCAGAAAGTTTTTATATATGATTTTGAAATTTTAAAAAATTTGACAACTTAATACTGCATACATTTATGATGTGCAACATGGTGTTTTGATACATGCATACATTGCAGAATGACTAAATCAATGTACTTAACATACGCATTATCTCACATGCTTATTTTTTGTGGTAAGAACACTTGAAATATATTCTCATACCAACTTTCTTTTTAAAAAATTTTTTTAATTTAATTTATTCGTTTATTTATTTTTATGTGGTGCTGAGAATCGAACTCAGTGCCTCACACATGCTTGGCAAGCACTCTACCACTGAGCCACAACCCCAGCCCCTCATAGTAATTTTCAGGAAGACAGCATGTTGATGTTGACTATAGTCACTATGAGGTATAATACATTTCTTGACCTTTTTATTCCTGTATAACTGAAAATTTGGGTCCTTTGACCAACATCTCTTCATTTCCCCAAGCCCAGCCTTTGAACTTTCCCTTTATGCTTTCTTCTGTTAGTTTTATAGTTGCAAGTCTTAACATTTCAATCCATTCTCTATTCCAATGAGTTTGACTTTTTGTATTTCTTTATATATTTTGGATATTAACCTCTTATCAGGTGTATGATTTGCAAATACATTCTCACATTCCATAAATTGCCTCTTTATTCTGGATTGTTTCCTTAGCTATGCTGAAACTTTTTGTTTGATGTAATCTCATTGTCTATTTTTGCTTTTGTTACCTGTGCTTTTGGGGTAGCATTCAGAAAACCTTTGAACATTCCCCCTAAGTTTTCTTATATTAATTTTATAATTTCAAGTCTTAAAATTTCAATGTTTACCAAATTTTGAGTTGATTTTTTGTCCATGGTGTGACATGAAGGTATGATTTCTTTCTTCTGCATGTAGATACCCACTTTTCCCAACAGGATTTATTAAAGAGACTGTCTTTTCCAAGTGGTGTGTTCTCAGCATCTTTGTTGAAGATCAATTAATCATAAATGTGTGGATTTATTTCTGGGCTCTCAAATTTGTTCCATTAGCCTATGTGTTTGTTTTTATACCAGCATCATGTGTTTTTTATTACTATAGTTTGTAGCAGAATGTCAAATCAGGCAATGTGATACCTCTGACTTTTTTTATTTTGCTCAAGATTGATTTGGTTATTCAGTCTTTTGTGGTTTCATGTGAATTTTGATAATTTTTTTCTAAATCTATGAAATATAGCATTACAATTTGTATGCATATTGCATGGAATCTGAGGATTGCTTTGGGTAGTATGGGTAGTTTAACAATATTAATTCTTCTAATCCATGAACATAGGATACCATTCAATTTCTTTGAGTCTTCTTCAATTTCATTCCTTAATTTTTTTCTTTCATCTATTTTTATAATTTTCAGTGTACAGATATGTTACCCCTTTGAATAAATTCATTCTTAGCTATTGTGTTTTCTATGTACTATGAATGGTTGTGTTTTCTGATCTCTTTCTCTAGTAGTTCATAGTGTATAGAAATCCTACTGATTTTTTTGTTGTTGTTGATTTTGTGTCAGTTGTATCAGTGTTGAATTCAGTTTGCTAGTATTTTGTTGAGGATCTTTCTGTCTATATTTATCAGGGATATTGGCCTGTAATTTTCTGTTTTTGTGGTGTTTGTTTTTGACTTTTAGTGTCAGGCTAACACTGGACTCATACAATGAGGTTGGAAGTTTTCCCTCCTTTTCAATTCTTCAAAAATTTGAGAAGAATTGGTGATTAGTTCTTTAAATTTTGGGTAAAGTTCAATAATGAAACCATTGGATCCTGAATTTTTCTTTGATGGTGGACTTTTCATTACTGGTTCAATCTCCTTATTCATTATTGGTCTATTTGTATTTTTGGTATCTTCCTGATTCAGTTTTGATTGACTGTGTGTCTGGGAATTTATACATTTCTTTTAGGTTATTCAATCTGTGCTCATGTAATTTTTCATAGTAGTCTCTTATGGTCCTCTGTATTTATGTGGTATCAGTTGTCTTTCATTTTATTTCTGATTTTACTTATTTATCTTATCTCTTGTTGCTTTTTTTTAAAAAAGCAATTTTATTGATCTTCTCTGTTGTTCTACTAATCTTTATTTTGTTTATTTCAGCTTTGATCTTGATTATTTCCTTCCTTCTACTTACTTTGAACTGTTTGTTCTTCTTTTCCTAGTTGCTTGAAATGTGATGTTAGCTTGTTTATTTGAGGTCTTTTTTTGATGAATGCCTTTATTTCTATAAGCTTCCCTTTTAAAACTACTATTGTTGCATCCCTTAACATCCCTTAATTTTTGGTATGCTGTGTTTTCATATCATTGTATTTGCCTTAGGATATTTCTTTTATTTTCTTTTCTTTCTTTCTTTTTTTTTTTTTTTTTGTAGTGCTGGGGATTGAACCCAGGGCCTTGTGCCATAGGATATTTCCAAAGTTTATTTTTAATTTCTTCTTTTTTAGGAGCATGTTGTTTAGTCTTTACATGTTTGTGAATTTACCAAAATTCTTCCTACTTTTTATTTCTAGTTTGATACCACTGTAGTCAGAAAAGATATCTAACATTATTATGATCTTCTTAAATTTGTTAAAACCTATTTTGTGGTTTAACATATAATCTATCCTGAAAAATGTTCCATGTGCGTTTGAGAAGAATGTGTATTATACTATTGTTGGGTGGAATTTTCCATGTATGTCTGTCAGGTCTTTCTGGTCCAAATTGTAGTTCAAGACAATGTTTCTTTATTTATTTTCCATCTGGACAATCCATTCATTGTGGAAAGTATGGAAAGTCTCCTACTATTCTTGTATTGCAGTTTCTCTTTCTTCAGGTCTATTAATAATTGGTTTATACATTTAAGAGCTTTAAGGTTGAACACATAAATATATTTTAAATGTATTTACAATTATATCTTCTTAATTAATTGATCCATTTATCATAATATAATGACCTTCTTTTTCTTCTTTTATAGTTTTTAACTTAAAACCTTTTGTATGATATAAATACAGCTACTGTAGGGAAGTTCAAACTTTCCCTCTGAAGGTTCAAAAATTGAGTCTGCTAAAATAAACTGACAATGGACATATTACAGGAGAAAAAGTTTACAAATTTTTCAGTGTGCATGGGAGTCACACAAAAATATGAAACTCAAAGAAATGCCAGATAGTTGAAGTTTAAATAACCTCCTCATAGGTAAGGGGACCTAGGAGATGGAGGAAATTTTTAGAGGTACTAAATGTGTTTTTTAGAGGGGATAGATGGGCCCCCAAAATAGGTCCTGGGATAAAGTTCTTCTGGGCTCTAAGGGTGGTGTTTTATTTTCAGTCTCTTACTCTGGGATGTAAATTTAATATTCCTTGGTTAATGAATTTCAGTATGACTGAAACAAGAGCATTCCTCTTTGTCTGATCTGATCTTTAGGTAGAAAAGAGAACTTCAGAGAAAGCTCTTCCTTGTGCTTTAGGATTAAAAAAGGATTGAGGATGGGTGTTGGGGGAAAGTCTCAGAGACCTTGAGGTTGCTTATTTAGTTCATCATGTTAAAGTGTCATGCTTTGGGGAATCATTTTCCGATCCCCAACACTACCATTGCTTTCTTTCAGTTTTCAATTTCAGCAAATATCTCTCTCCATAATTTAGTTTTCATCTAAGCTTCTACTCCTTTCTTTCTTTTCCTTCTTGAGTTCCAACTTGAATACTTGCTCTTTTGATGCTGTTCACAAATCCCATAGCTTTCTTTATTCCTTTCCATTCTCTTACAATTTGAAGTTTGAGTAGAAAAGAAATATTGAAGTGTTGAGTAGAAAGTTTTACATAAGGAAAAGAGAATTAACCCAACATTTGACTATATAATGACTAATATACTCAGAATTCTCTTTTTGTAAACTGTTTCCTCCTAAATTAGGTCATTTGATATTTAAAATAATCCTGTAAAATTGGTATTTAACTCCAGGTGGCCATGAGAAATTGTACCATCAAGGACTGACCTCAATCTGTTTCTTTTTTTAAAATAATTTTTTAGTTGTTGATGGGCCTTCATTTTTTATTTATTTATATGTGGTGCTGAGAATCAACCCAGTGCCTCACACATGCTAGGCAAGTGCTCCACCACTGAGCCACAACCCCAGTCCCTCAATCTGTTTCTTGAATGGGGAGGCCAGCAGACTAACAACACCCTGCTCCTTTTTTTTTTTTTTTCAGATTGTGTTAATTTCTTCTGTTCCTAATGATTTTGGCAATGACAAAATTCCCAAAGAAGACCCAGTGTTTCTGATTTTCTGTGCCCCTCTGAAACTCCAGTCCCTCATCTCTCATTGTTCTCTCTGTAGAAAATTCTCACTTTCACTTCACAGATGTCCTTTCCAAGAATGGGCTATTTTAAGACAGAGCTCATGGTCTTTGTGGGAAGACACCAGGACTTCTAGTTATTTTGATACAACCCAAATCAACCCTACAAGGACAAAGACTCTCACAACCAGTGTTTCAAGCTAGTAAACTTATAAACTTTATTTCCTCTCACACATTTTGGTCTCCAAAGGAGGAGTAAAGTGCAAAACTACTCAAGTAGTGATGGGAAAAATTTTCCTATACCAACAAGATTACCTAGCTATCAGGTTTGCACATCTTTCTATGGACATGAGCAGATAAGAAAAAGCAGGAAAACCAGAGTGAAGAAACTTTTAAGTTGATCCCAGTCCCAGCCACAGCCTAACTGCAATTGCTTAGAGACCTCTAGCTGACTGTAATCGGCCAAGATAAGTGAGAAAAATAAATCATCAACAGTTCCAAGTCATGTTTGAGGGTTGGCTTTTTTTTTTACAGCATTAGATAACAGGAATAAGACCTTAAAACATTGTAGAAGCATGATACTAACAAGCTGCAGTTGTCTCATGAAAACTCTGGTGAAATGTAAATTGTTTACACTGCTGCTGAAGTGAATGGTGTCCTTCTGAGGAAATTACTTAAAATGTACTCCTTTTCAGCACATTTCTATCCCAGAAGTGTAATTGTATGAAAAGTAATGGAATTGATCTCATTCCTCTTTACCAGGGATGGCCTAGGGGAGGACAAGACCATGAGACATAAAGGCAATCTTCTGGGAAGGTTTTTCCTTCATGACAGAATGAGATTGAGGAGGATCAAGTCTTCCCTTCCAGTCTCTTGAGGGTGCTTTGCTCAGAGTTCCCAAAATAGTAAGTGGACACTTTCCTAAAGGATTTGATCCATGATCTGTTGGATTGACTCATGTTTGAGGTTGTTTGGAAGCAAATTTGCTCCCTTTTAGACTAATTCTAAATTTAGTTCTCAAAACAGTTTGTGCCTAAGTAAATCTCAATGCTGTTTTTTGTTTAATTTCCTAAAGACATAAAATTCAATGGAAACGCCCTCACTGGTATTTATTTGACATTATATTACAATTAATGGAAATATGTAGTTATTCCTCTTTTTCTCCTTGGGATCACTTTATATTATGGAAATTACCCAGGATGTTTTCTAATAAAATAAAAATAATAGAACAAAAACCTTATCTAGGTTTTCTCAGCTCTGTCTTATAAAACTTGTCATCAGGAAACATCTATTAAAATAGAATATTAGTGTATACATCAAAGCAGCATTTCTTAAACGCTTTAAGTTCAAGGAAAGTCTAAGAGATGGAATTTAATAGAATAAAGCATTCTGAAAAGAAAACACTATTCTGTAAAAAGATTTTCTCAATTTATAACTATTTTATAAAATGTTATTTGTGTTTGTATAGCACTATTTTACCAAATTCACTTATTTCATTTTATGTTTGTGCGGCACTGGGAATTGATTAATCAACTGCTCTGCTACTACTGAAGATGGGAACTTCTGACTCCCATGTGAAGGTAGAAAAGAAATTGAGCCAAATTTTGTGAGCACATACACAGGCAAGGTTTAGCTGAAGTGTTGGCTGAAGGGAGATAGCACTGATCTCATTGATGAACAAAGGGAGAGGCAAACTTGTTATTAATTTGCTGGGGTGGGCTAAAATCTGTTTGTTTGTTTGTTTTCTTCCTTTTGCTAGGGGCCCAGTTCCAAAAGATGTTTCTTCTTGCACTAGACTTGGACCACTTGGTGGTCACAACTCGTCCCATGAACTGCTGAGTTACTTTTGCAATCAGTGCAACCATCCTGTGAAAATATCCTAGCCTGTGGCTTGATCTGGGCCTTACGGTAGAGTGGGAGGGTTTGAGGTTCTTGGACTGCTAGCGGCTACAACAGCTCATGCGTTAGAAGAAAAGAGGAACAAAATACATCCTGGCTCCAATGCTCAATCAATATATCTACATGCAGAGCTGAATAGAATTTGACCCAAAAGTTAAGGCAGCAAAGGGGCCAGACATAATATGAAGCAGAAATGCCATTTTATTCTCTCAAGGGACTTCTGCAGGCCCAAGTGAAGAGTCAGTGTTTTTTAAATTTATTTATTTATTTTTTTATTTTTTAGGTGTAGGCGGACACAATACCTTTAGTTTATTTTAATGTGGTGTTGAGGATCAAACCCAGGGCCTCACGTGTGCTAGGTGAGCACTCTACCACTGATCCACAACCCCAGCCCCAAGAGTCAGTGTTTTTTTTTTTTTTTTTTTATTTAATTTTTTTTTAATTTACTTATTGATTCATTGAACACAAATGGAGTACAGCTATTGTTTCACTGGTTGTACACAAAGTAGAGTCACACCATCTGTGTGTTCATGCATGTACACAGGGCAATGGTATCTGTCACACATTCTGTTATTAATTTTACCCCCCACCCACCCCCACCCCTCCCTTCCCTCTATGCTAGCTATCTTTCCTCCATTCTTGCCATCTTTCCCCCCCACATTATGCATCATCATTCATTTATCAGAGAGACCATTCGGCTTTTGGATTTTTGGGATTGGCTGATCTCACTTAGCATAACAGTTTCCAACATCATCCATTTACCTACAAATACCATAATTTTATTCTTCTTTATGGCTGAGTAATATTCCATTGTGTATATATACCACAGTTTCTTTATCCATTCATCTACTGAAGGGCATCTAGGTTGATTCCATAATCTAGCTATTGTGAATTGAGCAGCTATGAACATTGATGTGGCTGCATCACTGAGGCAATCTGATTTTAAGTCCTTTGGGTATAAGCCAAGGAGTGGGATAGCAGGGTCAGAGTCAGTGTTTTTAACCTTCAAGTCCCTGAAAAGTAACCTTTGCAACTGTTATCATCATAACCTACACATCAGGGATGTTACCTTCAGAAAAGCTAGTGGGAAACTAATAATGTGTTGACTGGCTGTGTGACCTCAAAAATTAATATTTCTTAAGTTCGCTAAGAATATTGATGCTATAGAGTTTATTTAGTTTTTTCCCTTAATGACAACTTTATCTTGTACAAAAATTTTGCTTCTGTGGTTTTATCAGGGTCTCATGACAGGTCCATTGAGAAGAGCACAAGGCATAGAGGCAACATGCCATGCTACAAAGGTAACAGCAGTTCACCGCACCCAGGGGCTTAATTTATTGTCCCAGCCTTTTGTCTCATGTCTCACTATCACTGAAATACATCAAACCCCTCCAAGGTTTTTAAAAATTTTATTTTGAGACAGGATCTCACTAAGTCACCCAGGCTCACCTCAAATTTTCAATTCTTCTACTTCAGCCTCCTGAGTTTCTGGTATTACAGGCATGTGCCACCATACCCTGACACTTTTCTATTTTTAACTAAGTTACAAAAGCTGTAAGGGAACATCTGTATATGTAGGTAGGGATGATGGTGAGGGGTGAGAATTAGGTTAAATTATCTCCTTTGCAGCTATAAGATTCTATTTCTTCATTACAAATAATCCATGATTTTAATAGTTTATCAAACACTTTGTATCAGGCATTGTCCTTCGTGCCTACAAAGTAACCTGTTTGTCTATCATGTGAACTGAAAAAATAGTCCCAAATCATGGGAAAATTTTTGAACATTAAATTCTAGAGTTTTAAACTAGAATTCTATATTTTAACTACAAAAATGCATTATTGCTATGGCCTCAGTATTCTGAGAGATAAGGGCAAAGTCATCTTTGATTCAGGGACTGTTAGTTTTTCTATAATACCTACATTTTCCTTTTTAAGAGTCAGTGCACACATACTTGGAATCAAGGCTACATTTTCCAACTTCCCTCATAGCTAGCTTTAGCTTTATGTATTAGTCAGGCTTCTCTAGAGAGAAAAGATATAGATGTAGATATGCAAGAGGGGATTTATTAGGGGAATTTGCTCACACAGTTACAGAGGCTCAATCCCAAGATGGGTCCTCTGAAACTGGAGAATGAGAAAAGCTGGTAATGTGGCTCAGTCCAAAGGTTTTAGAACCAGCAGGCAGTGGGACTGAGAACCAAAGGTCTGAGACCAAAGGTTCAAGACCGAAGGTCTGAGAACTTGGGCAGGGTCGGGGTGGGGTGCTAGTTTAGGTGCTGGAGTCCAAAGTTCAGAGAACCTGGAGTACTGATGTCCAAGGGTAGGAGAAAGATATTCCAGCTTGACAGAGAGAGAGAAATTGAATTTGATCCTTCTCTTCATCAGGCCCTCAGACAATGGAATGGTGCCCACCCACATTGGGTGAGGGTGGATATTCAATCCACCCATTCCAATGCCATTATCTTCTGAAAATACCTTGAAAGATATACTCAGAAATAATGCTTTATCAGGTACCTGGGTATCCAGTTAGGTTGACATCTAAAATTAAATATCACACAATGTGACTCAGTTCTGGTCAGTAGAGTGGAAACAGAAATGTTGTATAATTACTTGTAGGGACCCATTTCATGAAACTATGTATATGCTTTAGATAATCATATTCTACTGATTTTGCTGATTCCTTTGGAGGGGACTTTTGTACCACAAAGTGACATATGCTGAATAATTCTTGCATGTTCCAGGATGATACAGCATAGTAGACAGCTAGGTTTTTGTGCACTTAACTTTTTTAGAAGTTTAAAGACATTGAATTGATGAAGTAAACATCAATCCTGATATCTTTACTTCATGTAAGTAAAGATATCAGAAATGGAACAGATCTGTAATGTCCGTGCTTATCTTTGAGTCATTGAAGAATTAATAAGTCACTCCGCTAAAACAAAAATGCTTGTTCTTAATATGTAACAGTCCTGTTTATTTATAAACTTGGTTTTCAGGATTCTCTCTCTCTCTCTCTCTCTCTCTCTCTCTCTCTTTCCCCCCAATCTCCAGTACTTCCTCATTCACTCTCTTCCTCCCTTTCTCTAATCCCCTTCCTATAATCTACTGGTCTTCCATCTATTTGTTTATTGTTTTTTAAATTGGTGTGTTGTAGCTATATATAAAAGTAGAATTCATTGTGATGTACTCATACATACATCCAGCATAAGTTGGTTAATTTCATCCCACAGTTGACTCTCTTACCCACCCCTGCATTCTCCCTGCGGGCCCCCTTCCTTTACTCCATTGTTCTCCTTCTTATTTTCATGTTACCACTTCTCTTTTTTCATTTCTCTCTAGTTTCCACAAATAAGAGAAAACATTCAACCTCTGAGTCTGGCTTATTTCACTTAATATGATCTCCAATTCCATCCATTACCAGCAAATGCAATAATTTCATTCTTCTTTATGGTGGAGTAAAACATTGTGTATGTGTACAACAGTTTCTTTATCCACTCATCTGTTGATGAACACCGAGGCTGTTTCCATAACTTGGCTATTGTGAATTGCACTGCTATAAATTTTAGTATGCATGTATCAGTATAGTATGCTGACTTTAGCTCTTTTGGATAAATACCAAGGAGTGGGATAGCAGGGTTATATAGTAATTCCATTCCTAGCCTTTTGATTTAACTCCATACTGTTTTCCAAAGTGGTGGTGCTAATTTTCAGACCCACCAACACTGTATAAGTATACCTTTTCCCCTGTATTATCATGGGCAATTATTGTTATTTGTATTCAGGATTGCCATTCTAATTGGAGTGAGTTGTTTTTCAAGATTCTTAAGGTCATCTACCACTTCCTTGGAAAGAACAACTCACATTTTAATATGCTCCACTGCCATACAATTTAGTTTCTGACTCATTGTTTAAATTTTCTTCTTTTTAATCATTACATGATTAATTTTGGCAACTTTCAAAACTAGAACTTATCTATGAATTCACCCTCTGTTTTTGTACTTTTTACTCCCTTAGTTAAAAATGTCCTTGTCTTATCAGACAATTGATTCCTATAGCCTAGAGCTCAACTCAAACCTCTCTCTTTCTAGGAGTCCATAATTTCCAGAAATCAGGTTGAGATGTCCCTCTACATACCTCAACCAACATTCTTATTACTCAGTGTTGTGGCTTTATTTACTTCTGTCTCTTCTCACTTTAAAGTAATAGATTATGTCTTTAATTTCTTCATTACTAAATTCCAGTAAAGTGCCTGTCTGTGATGGTCTGAATGCATGTGTCCCCCACCCCACCTCAAAATTCATATGTTGAAACTTAATTCCTAATGCGATAGTATTAAGAGATGGGGTCTTTGCACACTGATTAGGTCATGAGGGCTGCTGGTGAGCAGTCTGCCTTGAAGTTGGGATTAGTACCTTTATAAAGAGTCTTGAGAAAGCTGTGAACCCCTCCCACCATATGAGGACACTGTAAGATGTTAGCTATGAAGTAGTGCCCTCACAAGATGCAAATCAGTTAGTGCCTGACCCTAGACTTGGGGTGTTGACCTGTACAGAACAAAAGTGAAGACAAGGGGCAAATTCTCTCTCTGAAGCTGGAACACTCTTCTTCTGGTCCAGAGACTTCCAGGTTTTCTGGCCTTTGGACTCTAGCATTGACTCCAGTGCTCCTCCATCTCTCAGGTTCTCAGGCCTTTGGTCTTGGACTGAGAGTTCCATTCTCAGCTCTTCTGGTTCTAAGTCCTTTGCATTTGGAGTGAGTCTCTGGAACTGTGAGAAATAAATTTCCATTGTTTATAGATTACACTGTGTAAGGTTTTTTGGTATAGCAGCTCCAATAGACTAGGACAATATCTTATAGAATTTTTGCAATAAATTCTTTTTCTTTTTTTCTCTCTCTGTGGTATTGGAGATTAAGCCCAGGGGAGCTCTATCACTGAGCCAAATCCCCAGTCCTTTCTATTTTTTATTTAAGTTGTTCAGGCCAACCTCAAATCTGTAATCTTCCTACCTTAGCATTTTGAATAGTGAGATTAGAGGTGTGTACCAC
>JAJEJO010058336.1:1435-32924 GCA_020662805.1 Glaucomys volans | reverse complement strand
ACTTACTGAACATATTTATTTGTACTAACTGTATTTTCTCTGTAGCAGTGCATGTCTAGTGGGTACCATGTACAGACAAAAGAAATAGTTAAGCCAGGAGTGTTAGGAATGTGTTATTGAAAAGAAGAGAGACGGATTTACCTTGCAGTTTTATTTGGGTTAATATTAAAACATTTGACTGTATCACATATCAGCTAGCCATATAGGAAAGTGACTTATATCTGTATTGAGGAAAGAAGTCCATCTAGAATTATAAAGTTGCTATAGTTAATTCACATCTGAATAGAAAGTAAATGTGAATCCCATGTCTTCTCTGTCACACCTATATTTGGAAGCAAATACTGGATTCTCATTTCTTATAAAATAAAGCAAGTGCTATAGATTTTTAGTGCAATGGATTTTTAGTAGATATTAGTAATATTTTCCTTTTCTTATGTAGATACATTAGAATTGTTTCTGGTCGCCAATGAATCTGATCCTACGCTTATGCTCATTCCTTTGAAAAGGAAAGGTATTGCTTGGTGGACAGATAAAAATGTGAAATTCAGAAATCCTCCTGGAACAGAAAGCCTGACGGAACGATTTAAAGGTAAAACATTACTACATATCCCCTTACAAAAAAAATAGAGTAGGAGTTTTAATGAAATCCCTTAAATTTTTCTATCTTTAGAATTTTTAAAAAGTTTATGCTTTAAAAAAATACATTTTCCCTCAACTTCATACCAAGTTGGGTAACTGTTCTTGTGTACTAAAATTCTAAAGAAAATGTATACTTTTAATCATGAATAGTTTCTCTGGTATTTTCTTATAAGCACTTCAGTTATAATCTTTTAAAACTTTGGCAGTTTGTTTTGAACAGCCCCCATTGTTTATAATTCAAATTTTTTGTTTCTATGCCTCTTTAATTTCACATTGTAATATTTTATAACATTATATTTTTGCATTGAGTAATCTGCCTTTTGGTATGTATTCAATATCTTTTTTGTATTGTCTTAATTGAGAAATCAGCCAAGTCTTTGTAATTTCTGTTGTTATAGGAGGAACTGGTCTCTCTTTAGATTTGAAGACTTCCTTAGAATAAGAATATATTTATACCTTTGAAAAGAAGAAAAATACTCAGATTATTTATTGCACATCTTTGTTTTAGGAGTGAGATTTCATTGAAACTCTTAATAGATTAGAATATGTTGTTTTTCCATCTCTCCCTCCACTCTTTAAGGTACAACAAATCCAGTAAACTGGCTTAAACCAGTATATGAACTTGATCCCGAAGATGAGGATAATAATGGATTCATAAATGAGGATTTTATTGTTTGGATGCGTACTGCTGCATTACCTACTTTTCGTAAATTGTATCGTCTTATAGAACGGAAAAATGATTTACATCCAACATTACCAGCTGGACGATACTATTTGAATATCACATACAGTATCCTTTTTTGGTTATGTATACAGATTCTTAGAACTTGAAAGGAATCTAGTGCAGCCTGATCTCAGTTATGTATCCTGTTACTTTGCGGTTAGTTTTGATCTCTCCACTTATATAGGTATGTGGGCATGAGAGAGTATCTTTTAATTTATATCTTCTAGAAATGTCTTAAATTTGTATATGCTAGGGTTTCAAACATATCACTTGGTAAAATTACTTAAAATATAGGTGCTCGAATTATTAATAAGCTATATATTTTTATAAGAGAGATTATAACTGAGCTTAACATAAAGGGTAATATGGTGTACCTACTAAATAGATGTTGATGGTGCTGAATGTTTTTAATATATATTTTTAGATATTAAAAATCAACAGATGTATTAATTCATACCAAATAATTATTCATAGTTATTGATGTGTTCACAGTATCATAGTTTTTATCATTAGCTCCATTGTTCTATATTAATAACTTAGGTTCACTTTCAGTACTGATAAATATTTATTCCATTTTCACTATATGTCTTTACTGCTCAGTACTTTCCATGAGTTATTTTGTTTAATTCAAGCATTTAACATAATGAGTTAGGTATCATCTCAATGTTACAGACAAGAATGTAGGAAACCTCTAGCATTTAAATAGTTGGTTCGAGGTTACACAGGTAGTAATTAGAAGAGTTGGGGTTCATAACCAGTGTGTTGTCTCCAAAGGACATGACTTTACCATTGGCTACCACTTAAGCTGCATTCCTTAGCTAGTTTACCCAGGTAGTCAGACCTGGGCAATTCCTTTTATTCTAAAGAAAGCCATTACATTGTTTAATCTCAAGCCCGTTGTTTATATATACTGTGAATGAAAAGATTCCTAGATATTAACATTTTAAATATTTGCTGATTTTTGCATTTTTAATTTTCATAACATAACTGAGCCATAAGTATATAGTTTGGTTTAGAATGGATTAGTAAATGAATGAATTATACCAATTTCAAAATAAGGATTGATTGGGAAACTAGACTCCATTAAACCTGAATACACAACTGAATATAACCCTGATAGTGGCAGACAGTAAGTGACCAATTTTTTGAAACCAGACCTTCATAGGAGCACCCTTCAGGTGCTGGTAGGAAGAACATTATTCAGGGGGATAGCCAAAATGGGTAGCTCCATTACAACTAGCATTGCAAAGATCTAGTAAAGAGTAGGGCAGATACCAATATGTAGCCTAATGCAGAGCATAGTAAAGGAAAGTCTGGAGCACCAGGAAATTTTTAGTTGATGTATAAAATTTACATTCAGGAAGTCAGCAGCAGGGTCCCAAACACTGAAAGAACTGTCAGGAAAAATGCAGGGTGCTTGTAGGTTGACAAGTTATTTGGACCTGTCAAACATCAAAAGTTCATTATCAAAATGGGGTATAAGGTGGGAACTAGATGTTATAATTAAGACAGAAGTCCATCTTTTTAGAGTTGGGATACACGGAGAAAGAGAAGTTGTCATGGGTGATTCGATATTATATCTAGTTCCTGGGTCATTGATTTAGGTACAGTTTTTAAAATCATTCCTGCCTCAGGTTACGACTGCTTTAAGAAATTAGTAGTCTGCCATTTGGTGTCTAAGGACTCTATTTCCGTGGTTGGAATGTTGCAAAAACTATAGAAATAGTTGGGGCTTGACACTTGATTCAAAAGACACTTTGAAGAAGTTGTACCCTTGTTCAGTGTGGACTTAGTTATCTCTTCTTCTCTACCCTAACTCTTACCAGAATCCTAGAACTGGTCCATATAGATAATTAATGGAAGTGGGGACACCCTTTCTTAAATATTCTTAACAGTCATTTTTCACTTGTACTGTTTTGGTCATATACTCTGTGTCACAGCATGAATTATGTCATTGGTCCCAAATCAGCAAGCTAAAACTTTAGTATTTTGCTCCTTTGACCTTGTGTTCAGAGCTCTCTTAGTCTCCTAAGTACACTCTTGTTATATATGCTTTTTGAGTGTACAGAAACTTCTAGTTCCTTGATTCTTTGATTTTCTCCTGGTGTGTCAATCTCCTGTTCTTTGTGGGCTTCATTGCTATTCATCTGAACTATTATTTCACATTATACCCCTCCTTTGTAATGAGTTCAAAACCACCTGAGAAACCCTTAGTTTGATTATTTTAGTAATATATTTTGGCTCTTAACTGCTAACATTTAATTTGCTTCATCAGCCTTTCAAGATAATAATCTTTTTGTGATTCAGAACATATGAGTAAGATACTTGTGTATCATAATTATACAAATGAATTACAAGCAATTAAATGTCAACTTTAAAAATTGTATTTTAAACATCAAGTGACTAGAGATGGAATAATCTTCCTATACCCTCTTCAGATTACCCTGTACATTCTTTTGATGGACGAAAACGGATGATCTTAAGCACTGTTTCATGGATGGGAGGAAAAAACCCATTTTTGGGGATTGCTTACATCACTATTGGATCCATCTCTTTCCTTCTGGGAGTTGTACTGCTAGTAATTAATCATAAATATAGAAACAGTAATAATACTGCTGACATTACCATTTAATTTTATATTCTGAAAACAAATCTACTGCATGTGTATCAAGGCCAGTCCTATTCAACCTAAGCTTTCGAACACTGATGTCTGGTTAGTATGTCATTTTGAAGTTGGCACATAACTGTTCTTTCAAAACATTCTTTGTCCTTTGCTTCTTCCCTATGAATGACTTATGAAACTATATGATGGGTATAAAAAATTAGCTACATTGATCATATCAACCTGTAACTGCTAAAATGGCATTCTAATGTTTGCTTTTTATTGGGACAGGCCACATGATGCATAGAGCCTCTTTCATGTGAAATGCATCTACTGCTTAATTGTTTATGCTATGTTGATAATATTACATTGACATATGATGCTGTATATGTGTACCTATGGTGTGAAGAAAGCAATTACAAGATGTATGACTTTTTAATGACTTGCTAACTTTTCAGGATTCAGAGTTACAGAAAGATGAAGAAAAACAAAATCTAAATAAAACACTTCATCATTTTCATGTGTCGTTTGTAAAGGCTTAAAGTACCATCTTTGTTGAGGTGGTTCATGTATTCAGTTTGTCTATTACAGTTCTTTGTTAGGCTTAGCTTTCATTTCAGAGGACATGCTATTACCTTTTCTGGCATAGAAATTAATGCTCACTTCTGAAGAGGTCAGGTAGGTCCTGGATAGGTGAATTTAAAATTTCTCTTTTTATTTGGTTAAAATGTTGTAGTCAGGAACCATAACTCACTTGAAACGTTTATACATGTGATCATTTCCCTTGAAATTTATACTGCATAAGGGAAAAAGAATATAGGTGAGGTGGAAAAACTGCTTGGCAGACGATCATCTTCTGCCTCAACTGTAAATCAGATGTAAATGTTCAAAGGAGACTGTTTTCATTCTTGTGACAGTTAACATTCAGAAAATTATTTCAGCATTGAAAATACCTCAAGTTGTTCTTATTTGGCAGGTAAGTGTTTCAACTCGAGTACTAATATTCCAGAAAATTTTGAAACCTTAATTTCCTCTGTATTTCATTTAATTTTGTATGCAGGTCAAACCTGAATGTGTGTACACATTCTCTTTAGTTAAGATACCAATTGGTTGGTTGGTTTTCTTAATACATTTTAAAAAGATTCCTACATAAATTCTGGGGATTTTGGAGTATGTACATGGCAAATTATAATAATATATGTATGATTGAAGTTATTTTATTTTCTACTAAGTGGAATTATTTTAATATTCCTCATTGAATAAATGCTGTAATTTGTTTGCTATGGAACTTGCTCTTGAAGTGAATGTAAACTTATTTTTCCATATGCATGAAAATGTATGTATTAATCAGAGATGACTTAATTGCATTGAAATTGCTTTTTTAAACTGAAATAACTCATTTATGTAGATACCTGTTTATTCAGTTTGCCATGATTTCCTTCAGTTATATTTGAAATCAAAAGGTCTCAGTAATGTATCAATTTTGATTAATATGCTTTTTTTTAAAGAAAACAAATAATGTGATGGTTAATAGAAGAAATGTGCCACACTTAAGTTTTTGTATAACATGAGTTCAGTTATTAAAAGAACTTATAATTCAGCTACTTTTTTAATTTATAAAAATATTAACTTGCATGAGTTACTTGATGTATGGTTATCCTAAAATTTCTGAGTGCATAGGGTATTCTTTATCTTAGAATACTCTTTATTTTGTCAGTCCTTCTGAATGCTCTTTATTCTGAAAATTGTCTCTCTTGCATGTGGCAGTTTATTTCCTGGGCTACATCATGGGCGGAGAGTGGTTTCTTCAGTCTTTTCAGATTATGTTTGTGCTGTTTAAGGACAACTATCCTGCATCTCTTGTTCTGACTGGGGGACCAAGGGGTCCACTGAAGAAAAGTTGAAGAATCCTTCCAACACTTTCACAACTGTGAAGATGGAATCTTAAAATACAATTGGAGTTTTATTCATCTGACAAGTGTATTGGTGATCTTAAGTTCTTCCTGTCTCCTGCCATTTGAGCTCTAAGGATTCCTATTGCTGAATATGAAGAATATGGAACATTCACATGGCATCTGCAAAACATGAGGGGAGGAAAAACTTTTCTTTCTTATAGGCTTTATATTTTTATTTTGGAAATGTTGATGTTCTATTCAAACTTCAAAGACTTTCTATATTTTAAGGCAAATAGGTTAAGTAGAAGGCTTGGGAAATGTATTAATTTACAGGAAGCATTTTGATATGAAAAATTTCCCAACTGGAGAAATTATTCAGTAAGAAAAAGCTCAGAAATTTCATTGAAATCAAAAGGCAGTTTAAGAATAAACTGGAAAAAAAATTCACACCTATGTACTGCCTAATAGAAAATCAGAGAATTATTCAGCCAAGAGAAGAGTCTAGTGACAAGTGAATATTGTTTATTGGATAATGACAGTTTATTTGTAACCTAACCTTGATTATGTTTAAAGATAACATTCAGTTAGTATGTTCTGTGTTAATAAAAATGAACAAAACAATTTTGCTGTTTTAAGTGTCTTGCTAAAAGAAATTGCTCCAGTGTGGTTTCTAATGTTTAGTGAGTCCAGATTTTAACATCTCAATGCTTAGATTTGATAAAATGTCCATTGTTAACTTATTATGCTTATATTTATTAATCACTCTGATAACATAAATTGCAAGGTTTATCTGTATTACTGGGAAATATTTGTTCTTACTGGGAAGTGGTCAGATTGTTACCTGATTTGTAGACAGACTGGCTAATTTTGGTATTACATCAAGAAGAATGTCTGGTAAACAGAGAGGCAAGGATGATTAAAATAATGAAGTAGGGCATCCAGGAAATGAAAAAGCCTGACTAGCAAGGGGAGCAGCTGATAGGTAGGGTTAATGAATTCTGTTCAGCCTGTTGCCTCCTGATTTAGATTATTAAATGGCACTTCTCATTTGATTAAGTTACAGCATTTTGTTCTTTGTGAACTGGCTATATCAAGGGGAGGTTGAAGGGAGTAAACACCTGCTACTGTTAAAAGATTTTTGATGCATAAATGTCTGTTGTAGACTTTGATAATCTAGTAAAGTATTTAAAACCCATTTTTAGCTTGTGCATCATTTGGTAAACAAAAATCACATTTCTCCTAATATCATTTGAACTTTCAAAATAAATGTATTGTCTAAAAGTAAATCAGACTATGATGATCTTATTAGCTTTTATCTATAAAATTTATTAAAGTAATATGTATACATTTAACAGAAATCAAATAGTAGGTTCTAAAGGCTTTATAATGAAAAGCAATAATTCCTGTCTGAACTTAACTTTCCTCTACAGAGATAATCACTTTGTGATTGTTTTTTTACCTCAGTTTATTTAAATAATATGCCTACCAACTGTTGTTTGATTTTAAGTTTTAGTTATTTTCTTCTTGATAATGTTATGAGACTTGGCTCTTTAACACTGTGTCTTCTCTTGTTATAGTTACGTCTTAGTATTTAGTAAATGCATTTGCTATTATTTAATTATGCTCTAAAAATGTGTACTGTAGAGCAGTATATCATGACTACATTTTCCTTTATGTAATTTTATTTTTCATGAAATTAATAATTGCCTCATTTTATTAGATAATTTTCTGTAAACCTGTCAAAATTTTTCCAACTTCTTTGTCAGATAGAAGGTTCTCATCAATGGTTTTGAAGGGTTTTTGTCTATTCTGCAGTTGTCTGTCCTTCTGTGTCAATCTTTACTGGGCCCTCTGGCCTGCTGCACAGCTATTATCCCATGATCTTCCTTTGTCACTCTTAGGTATTGTATCTCTTGTTTCCTCATTTACTCTGTCTACTCAGTATTTCCTAAAACATGTTTAGGTGCCTTGTAAATGGTATCTGTAACGTAAATATCTGAGTCCTTACAATAAATGCCCTTATTCTACCCTCATATTATATTGATAGTTTGACTAAAAATACAATTTTAGGTTAAAAATAATTTTTTTCAGATGTTTGAAGACATTGCTCTGTTCATTTTAGCCTTCATTTTTGCTTTTGAGAAATCTAATCTTACTTTAGTTTGATTTTGGACCTCCTTAATTGATGCTTAATTTTCTTTTTTCCCTCTGGATGTTTAGACACTATTGCCTGTCTTGCTTCTAAAATTGTCCAAATTTGACCTTTCAACATTTATCTTCCTTCTTTTGAATTTGTAATATATACTTTAAAAATATTTTAATTTCTAAGACTTCTTTTACTTGTATTTCTAAAATATTCATCTTAGTTCACAGATAGAATATTCTATTTTTTGAGAACATATATAGATGCATATGTATTATGTTTTTTGTTTCCTACTTTGTTAGCACCAACATTTTTTCTTGTTGCTTGCTGTTTTTATTTTTTCCTCTTGTTCATATGGACAATTTTTCTCATAGTTTTGGATAGTTGTATCAATCTGTTATGTATGAGGCCACAAAAGACTATTTAAAAGCTCTATTTGTGGGTAGGCTTGAGCAGTGATAGATTTCACTAGCACAGGGTCACTTGGCAAAACATTTGTTGCCCTGTTCATGATTTAAAGCTTAAATAAGTAATAAATGGGACAGGTCAGTATTCATAGGTAGACCACATTTTGAGAAAGTGGGACAAGCCTAATAATGACCAGTTGAAAATTGTACACAATAAGAAGGGTCAAATCTCCAGGATTCCTGCCTTACTCCACTTAAGCCACACAAATATAATCTCTACTGTCTCCCATAGGTAGAAGAATGGAGAATTTTGACCTAGAGGAATTAATGGGAGACTGTGAGGTAGAAGGAATGGGTTTGGAGACAGGCATGTGTCAAGTACAAATTGAGGTTGGGTGGAGGATAAGAAAGAAGCAGAATTAAAAGCATTAAAAAAGAAAAATAGACCTTCCTGCAACCTACTTTCTTCTGCAGAAGACTAGAGAATGCTTCCCCAGAGAAACTAAACAAACCCAGAGAAAAGGGAGGTACTTCTTAGTTGGCTTTCTTGTCCATCCATTTTAGCATCTTTTTGCTGATGATTTTAGGTTAGGCTTTTCCTTGGATTACTACAGGAGCCTTCTAATTGAGTCTGTGGCCCTAGTAATTTTATGTCTAGTCCAGCCTTTCATTATTATTAGAGTGATCTTAAAATTGAGTTTTCATTTTAACAGTGTGCTATTTACTTTTGATAGCTCCAAGACTCCTTCAAGGTATAACTTAAATTTATCCTTGAAAATCAGTCTTTTACTGTTACCACAACCCTCCATTTATCCTTCTGCCAAAACAAGCTGTGTTTGTAATTTCCCAAGACATCTGTTCACTTCTTCTTTGCCTCTATAGATATTATACCTTCTGCCAGCATTTTTCTTCTGTTGATCTGTTTCTCCTTATCCAGGCTTTCCTCCCATAATAATAGCTAACATTTATTGAGTTATCTCATTTGATCTTTATAGCCACCCAAAGATGATGGATTCTATTATCTTCATTTTAAGGATAAAGAAATTTGGGATAGAAATAGATTATGTAACTTGCCTTCAAGTCACATCACAATTTTTTCCCTCAGTTCTGTGGATCAAACTCAGGGCCTTAGGCATGCATCTTAGGCAGGTGCTCTACCATTGAGCTACATCTCCAGGCCCATTCACATCACTGTTAAGTGACAGATTCAGAATCTGCAATTTTTCAACTACAACAATATTTTTTCCCTTTTCACTCCAGCAGGTTCTGTTTTTATAGTTCCTTGCATGCCATGCTTGATGCCAAATTCAGGTTATTAAATCAAGTCCTTACTCTTAGATCTGGAATGCTTTTAATCTCTGCGTCCTTTATTTTAATTCTACCTTCCTTGAATTTCCCATAGCAACTTTTGTTGTACCAGCCACCTGGAGAGTCATTTCTGTCTGCAATTCAAATGTACTATTATGTGAATATTATAATCCTAATTAGACTATATGCTGCAGAAAGCCAGGGACTTCATAATAGATAGCCAGTAATCAACTCATGCTTGTATGTTTTATGAAACGGTGTATCATACATAAAGGACTTTAGAGCCAGAGATAAAGATCATGAACCCATCCCTGTAATATTAGTGATGAATAACTGAGGCTTACAATAAAATAAAATTATTTACTCAATAATAAATAAAATAATACATCAACTAAAACAGATGCTTCCTGATTTCCAAAGGTGATCCATGCAATTATGTGACAGTCAAATAAAATATGGAATTACATTGCAGTGCTATCTTATTTTATCTAACCAGTAGTTTTTATACGTTAAAATTCATGTGA
Organism: Glaucomys volans; assembly: GCA_020662805.1. Taxonomy (NCBI): domain Eukaryota; kingdom Metazoa; phylum Chordata; class Mammalia; order Rodentia; family Sciuridae; genus Glaucomys; species Glaucomys volans. The sequence continues at coordinate 22,682 of JAJEJO010058336.1, read as the reverse complement.
AGCTGTTCTATATATGTATATCGAGATCACAAAAACTGGCTTGTTTCTGTTTTATAGATGCTGTAGGTAATATGAAAATCAGGGTTGTTCTGGTAGTTGTTTTTTAAAGGAAAAGAATTGGGTAACGGCTTTGTTAACTTTGCATCAGTAATTGTGAAATGTTTTCACATCTGATATAATTAAACAGTCAATTTAAACACTACCTCAAATTTTCTAATCACCTACATGGAATACTGCCAATCCTGTTATACTTTCATGAGTCTTCTGAAGGCAGTATTTTCAAAAGAGCCATTCTATAATATTACAGATAGAAATATTACAGAGAGAAAACCCCAAACTGATATTTTGGAAAGGAGCTTAATTTGAAAGTAACATGGTTCAGAGAATAAATTGAATCTGATAGTAAATTTCAAGTATGCATAGGAAAATCCAGTAAGTTTTGACAGGCACCCACACAAATTTCATCTGTAGTTTTCTGACACAATTTACAGAAACGGGCAAGGAGACAGGAATCCTGGGGCTGAATTATTTGGAAGGAGTCCACCAAGTATTAAGAAATATTTTTAAAATTTATCCTCGATAAGTTCATTCTTTTGTGCAGTTTACATTCATTCATCTATATTTATGGAGCATTTTCTCTGTGCCAGTTACACCAGTGAATAAAGCAGAGTGTTGAGCACAGTCTTATCTGATTCTTAAAAGGGTCATTGCTATGTGGAAGGTAGTTGAAGAGTGGAAAGAGGGAAAACAGTTACGAGGGCCACTGTAGTAATCTGAGCAGAACATACTGATGGCTTGGCATGGAGTGGTTAACATTGGAGATAAATGAGAAGTGATAAGAGTCATGTTACAATCTGATGTTGTAGCCAAAAATATTTTCTAGTGTACTGATTATAGGGTATGATAGAAAATAAATTTGGGTCTTAAAATGAGGAAGATTGCAAAGAAAAAGGCTTAAGGAAAAAGAAGAATTCAGTTTTGGCTTTAGGTTTAAGATGCTCCGTAGACATCCAAGTGGAAAGGTCTTGAGTTAAAAGATAAACGACAGTCTGGAAATTGCCATGAATGGGAGTTGTCATCACATGAGGTGTATTTCAAGCCATGCAACTGGATAAGTTCATCAAAGAGATGAATATAGAAAAAAGATAAGCTTTTCTTTTTAAAAAGATATCTAGAGAATGACATGCCAAGAAAAAACTAAAAGGAGCAGTCACTGAAATAGAAGGACTGAAAGAATATGGAAGGCTTGTTAAAACCAAACTCTTTAAAACTGCATACAATGTTACACCATATCACATTTATGGCTTAATTTCAACTTAAAATATATTTTGAGGGGAGTGATCAACTGTTATATGTTGCTATTAGATGAAGTTGAAAACAGATTGACAGTTTAACATGGAAGCTATTCATGACCCTAAAAATAGTAAAATCCTTTAAATGGGACAAGAAAAAAAAATAGGGAGAAAAGTATAAAGAAATCTGTAGGTGCTTTGTTTTGAAGAGAAATGGGATGGTAACTGCAATCAAAGTGTGTTTTTTTTTTAAATTTAGGAATGTGTTTATACATAGAATGATCCAGAAAAAACAAAACTGCACTACACTCAGTGACAGGAATATAGGGATCTGCATCTACTTTAGGATCTGTTCAATGTGTATCTTTTGTTCTTTTTGGACAATCATATTTTTCTAGGTCAGTCATCCAGTAAGTATTCATTGTAATGCTAGAGGATTGGTCAGAAATACACAATCTCTGTTCCTGGGAAATTTACAATCTAGTTGGATAAAGGCAGAAAACCTACCACAACTTGAACAAGTTCAAATTATAGACCCTGAGTGTGGTAATGATGCACAATTCAATGTACATAATTCAATGAAGGTAGGTACCAGGTGCTTTCATTCTTCAAGGAGAATGTGAATCAGGTATTTATAAACCTTGATGAAGAGAATTTGGATTGAGACAGGTAACCTGGTGGGCCAATTAACAGTGCATTATGGAGGGGAAAAAACCCTAAGGGTTAGAAGGAATTAGATATTGCCTATTTTATCCACACATTACACCTTTGCTAAAACCATATTAGTTTCTCCTTGAAATGGCAATGTAATCATTTGTAGGAGTCTGTAAAGAGGTGGAAATATTTGTTGTAGAACATATTTTTAGTTGTACACACTTAAGGGTGAGCACAAGGAATAAAGACACTTGAAATCGTTTAAGCAAGACCAATGCAAGATATACAGGCAGCCTATCTGTACAATTGCCATCTGACAACTCCAATCGTAGAATATAGTGCCGTGCTAAATCTGAGACAGCAAGACTTGAGTCCAGATTTGCCATCCTATTTCTTGACCTCCACCCACCTCCAATTAAATTTCTCCTCTTTTCGGCGTTTCCCCAGATTCAATCCAGTGAGCTGCTTCCACTGGGGACACTGGAAGAGCTTCCTGCTTAGGGAGTTTTGCAGCAAGAAATCAACATTGCTCGTTCCATCAGTATCCTCAACACGCATATTAACACCTCATGACAGTTTCTTAGATGGAAAAAACCGGATTGTGTCCGTGGTACCTTTTTTGTTTCTAAACAGTGGCTCAAAGGTGGTGAAATCGAATGAAATACAAAACAAGATAACACCGACACAATCAGGGTTTTTTTTCCCCCACTCAGGTGTACGCCTTATTCAAAATACTAGTTTTCTCTGATAACCTAGTCTCACATTTGTCTACACTCGTTAAAGTACTTAAAATATCCCCTTCCGCCACTCAGGTCCCAAACGTCCCCCAGCTCTTAATGAACTGCACCAGAAAAGATCAGGGAAAGCTCACGTGAAGTAAACGGTCAGTTGGTTAGGGCGGCTGCCCGGCGTAAGGCCTCTCTGGCCTTTCCGTTGCTCTCTATGGTTAGCCGTGCAAGCCCCTCCTCCGCTCGAACCGATTTCTGTTCTTCGACGCTTGCGCAAGGTGAGAAGGTAGTTCCGGTTCCGGCGTGGAGATTTTCGTTTTTGGTGTGCAGTTGTCGCGGCTGGTGGGCAGTAAGTGAGGCAAGATGCTGCGGAATCTGCTGGTAAGTAGCTGCTCGGTTTGCTTGAAAGATGAAGGTGGGAATCGAGAGTGGAGGCAAGGGGACTGCGGTAAAAATTTTGTTGGAAGTGGGGCAGAAGACATCTTTTGAAGTCACCTTGGTCAGTGTCCTTTTCGCCTGACCTTTTTCTTTCGTTCGTTCTTCTTGCTCCTGGCTGTTGCCGAGTCGGGAGGGGAGAGGCTGGGAAGCTGAGCACAGAATTGCGGGTTAGACCCACCTTGGGTTCTTAGTCACCGTTTCCAGTTAGTGGGTCGTTGATGAGGTTGTAGCTCTGATGTGAGTAAAACCAAGATTTCTGGTAAAGAATTTCTGACAGTGGGAAAGCACTAGGGTTTCTCTGCTACTAAAGGTTATAAGTTTCAATGGTTCTGAGTTTACAAGCCCCAGAGGCTGTTTAAAAACTGTCATTCGGTTTTGGATAGGATTTGAGAGCCATGGCCGAAATGTAATGTTGCTTCCTTCCGGCGATTCTGTGTTGTCCTTCAGGCCTCAACCTACCGACTTTGAATATGTGACTTTTTTTCAAAAAAAAAAAAAAAAAGTAACGATAATTTTCTTCGGTAGTTATTTAACAGAGTCTTACTTAGCGTCTCAATATCATATCATTTATTTTAGATAGTGGAATACATGTTTATTTCATTATTTAAACTGTATAATTCATGTTTTTTAAAAGAACAGATTTATACTCTATTAAAAAATTTCTTAGGAGGCTGTGGCTTAGTGATAGAGCACTTGGCTTGCAAGTATAAGCCCCAGGTTTGAGCCCAGCACCACCAAAAAAAAGAGAAAAAACTTAGGAAAAATGTAATTAAGGGAGCATTTTGAGTCAGAATCATGCTGGTCTATTTTACTGTCAAGTAATTCATTCTTAATAATATGGAAGGGTATTAAATGAAAGTATTTGAGCTTAGACTATTTTAGTTAACCATTTATTTCTGTAATATCTGTACATTGATATATTTTCCTTAAGGATTTTAGTAAGCTGATTCAGTTCAGGCAAAGACATGAATATGGTCTTTGGAGACTACAGAACATAATATATGAAGAACAGAGCAGAGGATGGACAACAAATTGAAAAATGTGGATGCTGGTCCACAAACTTTATTATTGACAGATCAGATATACTTCAAAACTCACTTCCTTCTGTAATATTAAGGATTGAAAGTGGTTGCTTTTCAAGGTTTCTTTAGGCTCTAAATCTGTTTAATGTATGTGGATTTTTCATTTCAGGGTTTTCGTCAGATTGCCCAAAGGACCATCAGCACTGCCTCCCGCAGGCATTTTGAAAATAAAGTTCCAGAGAAACAAAAGCTGTTTCAGGTACTGAAATATTTTTTAGGAGATTGTTACTGGTAGCATTTAGAGTACCAAAAACTGGAAATAGGAAGTAAATCCAGAGTTGTCTGCTGTGAGAGGTCCTCTTGTATTAGCAAAAGAGTGATAAGAGACTACTGGTAGCTAACTGAGCATTTGCTATATCCAAGAGGCCCTTGGCAAGTAGAAAAAAAGAGGGAAAAAAAGGTATAAATCATTTTGGAGGAGTTTATTAGGATTCTTTGGAGAGTAGTTGCATAGGAACAGACCACAGAAAGGGCCCACAAACACAGCAAGTATTATATAGAAATTTAATATGTTTTGAAGGCTATAGCATATTCATAGGAAAGAATGCAATGAATTAGTATGGACAAAAATAACTATTTTAAAGAAATAGTATACAAAGAAAATAAATTATATATGTAAATTTTCCCATCAAAAAAATTAAAATAGAAGAGAATGTTCCTTATAATTTTAGGGATGGGGAAATCTTCTAAGGTAATCTTTATAAAGCTGAGAAGCAGTAAAGTAAATCATAAGGTTTGGTGATGTAAAATTTTAAAATTTACTTATAGTTGACCAAAGACAAGGCATAAATTGAGAGCAAAAGATTAATGCTTTTAGTATACAAAGAACTTCTATAAATCAATAAGAAATGCAGAATTAATTCATCATAGCCATCAGCCAGGAAAGAGATGCATACTCCTGAGGACCATGGCTGGCACCATTTACCTTCCTGCCTCTCTCTGCCATAGTCGCATTCTCAGGTAGAAGCATTGTTAGCTATGGATTGTGTATTTGTCTGGAAACAAAATATGGTCTCTCCTCTGGAAAAACACTACTGGTTGAACATGCCCTGCTTATTCATGGAGTAGGAGTATAACTATGCTGTGGTAGCTGGGACTCAGGCCTTTGATGTCATGAATGGGGCCAACACTTCAAAGTTAGTCCCAACCCACAATCCCCTTTTTTTCTCCCCATCATAGATTTATTGTAGACCAGCTCAGCCATCTCAGTATCACCAACAAATGGTCCTGGCTAGGTGCAGTGGCTCACACCTGTGATCCCAGTGACCCCAGTGACTTAAGAGGCTGAGGTAGAAGGATTGTAAGTTTGAGGCCCTCCTTAGCAACTTAGTAGAATAAAAAAGGAATGAGGATGTAGCTCTGTGATGATGGCCCCTGGATTCAGTCCCCAGGACCACAAAAAAGAAAAAAGAAAAAAGTGGTCCTAACCCTGAGCTATCACACTTTAGATTGTGGGGCTCAGGGGACTGTCCTGGTTTTACCTGTTCCTGGAACTGAACAACTGTAGCCCCTATAAAAATGTGAACCTTTGGACCACAGTCATATTAAACAACATGAATAAAAAAATTAAAATAAAAAAAATTGCTACTGCCTCCATCCAACTGGCAAGATTTTAGGAACATTTAAAATAGGTTATGTTAACCAGGAATGGCAGATGGGTACATTCATCTATAGTACTTTTATACATGGCAGTAAGATTGGTACAAAAATTTTAGAGGATATATGAAAGTATTATTAAAAACAAATTACATACTTCGTCATCTAGAAGCCCAGTTTTAAGAATCTTTCCTGCAGAAATAGTATAAGCATGTGAAAGTGGGAATGAGGATCTTAATTTAGGGGAAAAAAAAAAATGACAACCTAAGTATCCATTAAAAAGATTAACTAATGCAGGTAAGACATTTTGGCATAGAGGAATATCATGTAGCCACTGAAAAAAATAAGATAGGTTTAAAAGGACTAACAGTGATTTTAAGATAGTATTGAGCAAAAAGCAATAGTGTATGGCAGATGGTTATGTAGCATAACCTCATTTTGTGTGTTAAGTTTGTGTATATATTAGAATTAATGATGTAAGCATTAAAACAGATTTATATCATATTGTGAATGGTGATTATCTCTTGGGAAAAAGCCTAGGGCAGTAGAGCAATTTACCTTTATAAGTAGATAGATTATGAGTGATTTTTTTTATTGTGATTTCTCATTTTTCCCCCAAAAATTTCAAGAAATAAAGAAGGTGTATTCCTCATAAAATTAAAATACTTTATTTAACAGATGTACTGAATATTTACTCTGTGCCAGAGCTGGAATAGGTGCTTGGCTTATAAAATCTAGATTACAAACCAAAATCCCATGCCCCTCTCCTATCACTTTTTAGGATTAAAAAATGTTTTTTTAGTGTATTATAGTTATACATAATATTGTGGTTCATTTTGACCTAATCATACATGCATAGAATATAATTTGCTCTACTTCAGTCCCAAGTACTTTCTCTTTCCCTCCTGTCCTATTTATTTATAGTTTTTTTTTAATTGGTGCTTTATTGATATACATAAAGGTGAAATTCACTGTGGTATATTCTTATATGTACATAGCATAATTTAATTTGGTCAATTTAATTTCACCCTTCTTCTTTTTTCCAGACCTTCCTCTCTCCCCCTCAATCCCGTTCCTCTACTCCACTGGTCCCCTGTCTATTTTCATGGACTCTCCTCACCTTTTTTATCCCCCCTTCTTATTTTGTTCTATGTTCCACATATGAAAGAAAACATTCAACCCTTGAATTACTGAATCTAGCTTCCATCCATTTACCAGCAAATGACATAATTTCATTCTTTGTGACTGAGTAAAACTCCATTGTGTATACATACATTTTCCTGGCTTATTCATTTATCTCTCTATGGGCACCTGGGCTGTTTTCATAACTTGATCATTGTGAATTGCTTTGCTATAGATATTGATATGCCTGTATTACTATTGTATGCTAATTTTTGTTATTTAGAATAAATACTAAGGAGTGGGATAGCTGGGTCATATGGTGGTTCCATTCCTTTCTGAGAAATCATACTGTTCTCCAAAGTGACTGTGCTAATTTGCATCCCAACAATGTATGAGTGTACCGTTTCCTCATGTTGCCAGCAGTTGTTGTAATTTGTGTTCTTGATGATTGCCCTTTCAACTGGAGTGAGATAAAATCTCAGTGTAGATTAGATTCGCATTTCCCTGATTGTTAGGGATGTTGAACATTTTTGATATTTTTGTTGGCCTTTTACATTTCTTCTTTCGAGAAGTGTCTATTTAGTTCTTTTGCCTATTTGTTAATCGGGTTGGTTTCTTGGTGGTAAGTTTTTCCAGTTCTATATACTGGATATTAATTATCTCTCAGAGATCCCTGCTTCCACTTTTAAGAAAGAACTTTCTATCCCTAAATCTAAAGTATGATGATTATTGATTATATTAAGTTGTTGGACTTTCAGAATATATTTTCATAGCTTTAATGTGTATAGTTCCTTGGAAACAAACCATCTTTGGGGTATTATGGATGAACTTTAAAAGAAGAAAGCTAATCTTATGGAGTTCATATTTTAAAAATAGTATAGAGAATAATCAAAATTGGAGTCCATTTAGATTTTTTAAAATACCATTAATTAATTAAACCCAGGACCTTGTGCTTGCGAGGCAGGCACACTACCAACTGAGCTAAATCCCCAGCCCCTTATTTATTTATTTTTAAGTGGTGTTGAGAATCGAATCCAGTGCCTCACATGTGCTAAGCAAGCATTGTACCACAGAGCTACCAATCCATAGATTTCTGATATATAAGTATTTTAATTCCAGGGGTTTAAGAAGTTTTTCATTTTATATGAATGATTAATCTTTTGAAACTTAGTTGAAAACAGGAGACACATTTATTAATCTCTTTTTTCTTTTAACCTAGGAGGATAATGGAATTCCAGTGCATCTAAAGGGTGGGGTAGCTGATGCCCTGCTGTATAGAGCCACCATGGTTCTTACAGTTGGTGGTAAGACATTTGAAATCTTTAATGTTCATAGAAAAGTCATAATAATGTTAACAGAAGGCTCTGGAGCTTGTTTTTTGGGCCAAAAATGCATTCATTCTGTGTTCTGTAGCAGGGGCTTTTGAATATTTTGACTGATGCATAACACATCTTAACTCATGAGTACATATTTATGATTAAAACTACCTTTTACAGAATAATATTTAACTTTTACATATGCAAAGTCCAGTGATATTTTTTCAATGGGTTAGGCAAGTTCATTAGTCAGTATTAACAGGCACAAGTTGGTGTAGGAGCATAGTTAGGAATTTGAATGATTGCTGTCTGGGGAAGGAAGGGAAACAATATGTAGTTACTGTGTCCCCATCATATTTATAGGAATGCCACATACTTGAATTACTGTAACCCTTGTATGGGGTCTTTCACATGTCCTTGTTTTAAGAATGAGAAAATTATTAGTCACCCAAGATAATATTACTTCTATGTGGAAAAGCTGGAATTTGAACTCTTAATTACAAACTCTTCATGCCAAGGTAACTTCTTTAATTTAAACTGAAGACATTTAAAAGTAGAAGGGACATTTGTGGATTAAGATAGCAACCAGATAGTGACATTGGATTTTCTTAATAAGATAATGTCCTATATTCCTTCAGCCAATATAATTATTTCTTAGACATTCTGGTAATAGGTTTTAAAAAATATAATTTCATATATTAGCTATTTTTAATATTAAATTTTATTCTTTGAAAATCTCATCATCTTTGGTTTTACATTGTTACCGCACTTTGGGGAATGCATGTCTTTTTTTTTTTTTTTATTTTAGCATTTCTCAGGCAGTGTTAGGTTAATATGGAAGTAGTCTTTACGTTCTTCATCTCATTCTTAAAACAGTTTATTATTAAGTTGACAGAATACATTTTGTATAGAAGTTAAATGTTAAAAATAGACGAAATGTATTTTAAATGTATTTACTTAAAATTTTGCCAGTATCTATCAAAGTACATTTTACATTTCCATTAAGGTAGTCTTAATGCCACCTTTGCCTTTTTATAATTTTTGAGCTGGAATATGAAATTTATACATTTAAATTCAGAATTTCTTGTAAGTTGTTATATTTGTTTTTCAGGAACGGCATATGCCATATACCAGTTGGCTATGGCTTCATTTCCCAAGAAGCAGGATTGACTACAGTCATCTCAGCAGTCATTTGGTTCAGTTTCATTCAGCTCTCTATGGACCAATAATCTGATAAATAACTGAACTCTTCTTTGGGGATCAATATTTATTGACTTGTACTAACTGCCACCAATAAAGCAGTCTTTACCATGCTTTGTCTTGTTTTATCACTTAAGGATAAATTGCACTAATAATCCAGCACTTATAAATCTTAGGTAAGAAGAAAAAAAATGATTCTTCTGTCCTTAAGTTTGTATAAATTACTGTTCATTTGATGGTATTGTAGTGAAGTTTTACTTTAAGCACCTGAGAATTATACAGTAGATGGTCTAATTTCAGTTAAGCCTAACACTTTCAAACATATTGCTTTCTTTTTCCCCCTTCCTCTACTGTATTCTTGAATAAACTGGAACCTGGGCATAGTGGAATCAGGTTGTTTGGACCCTAGGATCAAATCTTAAGTTTGTTTTATGTCAGATATGTCAGAGTATGTTTAAATATTGGATGTATTCCACAGTTTAGACTTAGGCTTTAATAGAATGACTGTAAAACAATTCAGTGTTTTCTTTTTTTCATACTCAGGATTGGCTTTTACTATGTTAATCTATATCATGTAAAAGTTTCTTAAAGTTATCTTCTAGAGGAGCATAGGGAGTCAAAGTTCATTATCTCTTCTGCAAAGTGTACATTTGTAGTACTAAATAAAATCAGGGTCTATTTGAGTCTGTGGGAAAGCTATGAGGCAGAGTTTTATAAACGTCAATTTCTAGATAAAATTAAGAAAAATATATTTGGAAAAATTGAGTCATTTAAAATTGCCATATTCAAGCTTTTGCTATCAAAACATTGAGGCTTAGGGTATAAATCTTTTTTTTTTTTTTTTTTATTTAATTTAATTTTTTATACTTTTTTATTATTTTTATTTTTTATTATTATTTTAGTTCATTGTACACAAATGGAGTACAATTATCATTTTCTGGTTGTACACAAAGTAGAAACATACAATTTGCATATTTATACATATACATAGGGTAAAGATGTTTGTCTCATTCTATTATCTTTCATTCCCCACCCCCTCCCCACCACTCAGTTTCCTCTATACAATCCATCCCTTCTCCATTCTTCCCATACCTTCCCCCACCCCTGCTATGTGTCATCAACCACTTATAAGAGAAATCATTCAGCCTTTGGTTTTTTGGGATTGGTTTATTTCATTTAACATGATCCTCTCCAATTCCATCCATTTACCTGCAAATATCATAATTTTATTATTCTTTTTTTTTTATTTTTTTTTTATTTTTTTCTTTTATTTACTTATTGATTCATTGAACACAAATGGAGTACAGCTATTGTTTCACTGTTTGTACACAAGGTAGAGTCACACCATCTGTGCATTCATGCATGTACACAGGGCAATGGTATCTGTCACACATTCTGTTATTAATTTTACCCCCCACCCACCCCCACCCCTCCCTTCCCTCTATGCTAGCTATCTTTCCTCCATTCTTGCCATCTTTCCCCCCCACATTATGCATCATCATTCATATATCAGAGAGACCATTCGGCTTTTGGATTTTTGGGATTGGCTGATCTCACTTAGCATAAGAGTTTCCAACATCATCCATTTACCTACAAATACCATAATTTTATTCTTCTTTATGGCTGAGTAATATTCCATTGTGTATATATACCACAGTTTCTTTATCCATTCATCTACTGAAGGGCATCTAGGTTGATTCCATAATCTAGCTATTGTGAATTGAGCCGCTATGAACATTGATGTGGCTGGATGGATTCACAGCCGAGTTCTACAAGACCTTCAAAGAAGAGCTTATTCCAATACTCCTCAAAGTATTTCATGAAATAGAGGAGGAGGGAACCCTTCCAAACTCATTCTATGAAGCTAATATCACCCTGATACCAAAACCAGAGAAGGACACATCAAGGAAAGAAAATTTCAGACCCATATCTCTAATATAAATCTTAAAGGGTAACCAATTACAGATTTTTAGCCTTAAACTCTGAGGTTGAAAGGATCTTGGTGGCCAGATTTTCTGTCTGCATACTTTTGAAGGGAGTGGAATAAACACTGTTAGACATTTGTAAAAACTGAAAAAGTCTTAAAATTGCACTAATTGGGCTAATTCAGTACTCGAGCTAAAGAGTAATCATTGATATTATTTTGAAACAAACTATCAGTATTTTACAAAGAAAATTTAGCTTTTGTAAATGTGATTTAAAATGTTTTTATGCAGTAATGTGAAAGACTTGAGAAAAGAAAACAACCTTCATCTCTTGAAATTGTGACAGGCGCTTTATTATATATCTGGCTTAAATCAGTAAGACAATATGTAAAATACTTCTAGTAAGTTTTTTATGCCACAGTGTTCTCTTTAGGCTATGTTAATGTTGATAGGATTGGGTAAACTAAAATTAGATTTAAGTGTTTTAAAGACTTTAAAAAATCTTAGGTTAACTACTTGACCTTCACCCTAAAATTCTGCATTATAAGCCTGGGTAGAGTTGGAGGTGAGGGTGAAGGGCAAGATCCCAGAAGGAATTGCTAGACAGAATTCCATGGAAATGTGTGCTGCACTTCGTAGTTTTCAGAAAGAGAACTATTACTGATAGATTTCAGAGACACCCAGAATCCATGAAAGGAGTTTATAAGGGGCATATTGAAAAATGCAGGAAACAATAACCATTGTTACAATCTCTTTTAACTTTTATCGCAACACTATGCTTTTTTGAGATTAGTATCTTACTAAATAGAAAAAATTCTGTGATGCTATTAATAAAAACACTGTAGGAAGGTGAAATTTGGTCTGATCAAAATTATATTTGTAGTCTTTTATAGGTGAAGTTGCTAAGCTGGATTTACAGGTGAAACTAAATATTAGGCAACTTATTCAGGGCTGAGAAGTGGCACAAGATTTCAAGTGCAGGTTTAGCTAATCAAAAAATCTCAAGTCTTGATCCTTTTGGGTTCATAAGCATGACAATTAGGTGTTCATACTATTGTGAGATGTGCTTCCCTCCAAACCTTGTTAATATGTCAGCATGTTACCTGTCTGATGTAAAAAATTTAAAGAAAACAGTCTGGTATATCATCTTACCAGTTTGATTAAATATTGACTGGGCAATGTTGCTAGTACACTGTTAATAGCAATATGTGTAAATATGAAAACCCTAGAGGCTTTTGTTTCCCTGTGCGGTCTCTTGAAAGAGTGATTAATACTGTTTTCAGTTCCATCATTCAGTTTCTCATTGATCTCTAGTTCGCTATCTACTACCCTTAGAGCCTCATCTATTCCATCTTATATTTGAAATTAGTCTCAGTGCTCTCTCCACTGAGACTTATTTCTGGTGCATACCATCCTCATTTTTTCCACACACCTGGGAATGCTCCCCAGATTGTACTGTAAACGTAGGCATCCTCACTTGTTCCAACATGCACTAAATGTTCCCTGTACTCATTTTCATCAAGAGCTTTCATTCCTTTGAATTAGAATTGTTGACAAGACCAGAAACCATTGTAACCTTGTAGTTAACAGGTTCATTTCAAACCTTGGAATTTGATAAGTAGCTAACCTTGCTAAGTTTTTACCTCATCAGTATAGGCCTGTCAATCCCAATTGTGTAGTTGTGTGCCTGCCTATGGTACTGGAACTAAATCCAGGAATGACTCTACCATTAAGCTACATCTCCAACTCTTTTTTACTTTTTACTGTGAGACAGAGTCTCAATAATTTGCCCAGGCCTACGTCAAACTTGCTTTTGCCTCAGACTCCTGAGTGCCTGGAATTACAGGTGTGGGCCACTGCACCCTACTAAATGTTTGGTACTCCTATTAACCCTGAAAGCAGGAACCACATATTTTCATCTCATTCCTATCACCTTGGCACTGAGTAGAGCTATCAACTATGGGTAGGGCAGGTTCACGGTTTCATTCATGGACTAGGTTCCTTTTGCCTTGACTCTCCTGTCCTTAGTTTATGGTGTTAATCCTCCTCTCAAGATGGATGCTTAATTCCAGTGGTCTCATTCATGTTCTAGCATTAAGAAGGAAGGGTGAAGGGTGTTACGTATGACATGCTAAATAAATGAGCTCTTTTTAAAGTCCAACACAGACTTCAGCTTTTATCTCTTGGGCTGTAGCTTTGTCACATGATCATGCCTAGATTCAAGGAGGCCAAGAAATGTTGCTAAGCAAAGTTGGGGTTTGGTTTAATAATAGGAGGCTGTTTAGTTGGCAACTAGCAGTCTTGGTGGAACAGGTTTGTTATTTAAAAGAATGCAGTCAACATGTAGAGGAGGCAAGACCTTGAAGCATTTTGGGTCCTAGCTCTACTCATTTCTGATGCCAGATCCAATGCCTGCTCTTATGGCTTGTTGGATTCAATTGGCCAATAATGTTTCCATCGGTTAGGTTATAACTTGCAACATTTTTCTTAAAGAAGAGGACACAACATACAAGGCCCTCAAATCTAAAAGTAGGAGAATGGTAGAACTGAAAAGAGATGCCCAGGAGACGTGAGCGGTTAATGCAGTGTTGAGCTGGTTATGCTGAAGGCCACATCATGTTGGGAGCCAATCAAGGTCATATCTATATTTGTACCCAAATAACCATGATTCTGAGCTCCCACCTGCCCATACAGGAACATCACTACCCTTCCCAGTTCATTTTTGTCCTTGGTACATCACATATATCCAGGAACATGATTTTCCACATCTTTCCCCTCTACTTGTTGTCATCTGCTTCACCAACACCTTGTAAAATCAACTTGGCCATGTGCTGCTCTACCCAAGGTTCTGTCTTCAGACCCCCCCCCACACTTTCCCTCCCCTATGTCTCAGGAAAAATTGGCTTGCATGGAGAAACGAGGAACACTTCTTCATGTATTCATTCAACAAGCATTGAAATGCCTCCTATGATCCTGGCAAGGTTCTAGCCACTGGGCGGCACATCAATGAACAAGACAGTTTCTGCTGTCAGGGAGTTACATTCTGAGACATGATTCCTCCATGAGCCTCTGAAGCAGCAACTCTGGAGGTCAGAGTGTTGCCAGGTTTCTGGTGAAGATCACTGTTCCCACTTTGGGTTCTGATTAGGATCTCTCTAATAAAGCCCTCTTGTGCCACAGAAAGAATAAACCACTTTTAAACACACAATACTTCAATCCTTACTTGCATAGCTATCTACATTTTTGTTTAGTTGATGGAACAAAACTTGCAAATGTAACCCCCTGCTGCACTGACAATCTTTCACATCTACGTGGAGACTCGGCTGTTTCCTCAAGTGGTTACTTGGGCTATTGTGGCATCTTCACAGAACAAGGTAAGAGCTAAGTTGTCACTTCTTGCAAAACTGGGGAGCTTTACTATGGAGCTACATCCCAGTCCTTTTTATTTTTTCTTTTGAGACAGGGTTTTGCCAGGTTGCAAATGTCTCTCTATGTTGCTGAGGCTGGCCTTGAACTTGCGATCCTCCTGCCTCAGCCTCCTTAGTTGCTGGGATTCTAGGTATACAACACTGCACCCAGCTAACAGCTACTCTTTTGACATGACAGGATTTTTGACTTTTGATACATGCATTGAATTTTCAAAATTGAGAACCCTGTTTCAATCAGATGCAAACTAGGGCTGGGGATGTGGCCCAGTGGTTGAGTGCCCCTGAGTTCAACTCCTGGTACCCCACAACACAAACAAATAAAAAATCCCAAAAAAAAGCTCAACTTGAAACTAATGTTCACGAATCAATTCAGATTTGATAGCAATTTTATGACATAGTGGAAGTTCTCAGGTCAGCAGGCATGGTGGTATACACTTGTAATCCCCAGAGACTCACCACTGGGGAGGCTGAGGCAGGAAGACTGCAAGTTTGAGGGCCTGGCTACCTACTGAGACACTGCATAAAAAAATTAAAAAATAAAAATAAAAAAATGAAAAAAATTAAGAGACATTGCAAAGGAGCCATGTTACCACAAGGGGGCAGTATTGCCCTCTTACCACAATATCATCAACTGATACTTCACTACATCTAAATTTAAATATCAGGATCTTGCCCGTCTGAAGCTATCCACTTTTTTCTTTTGTCTAAATGTTTTCATTTGAAACAAATAGTTGTACTAAGCAAGACTACTTTCCCCACTCCAAACTAAAACAGCACAATAGGGGCAAAATTCATTTGGTAGCACAGTCCTAGTATGTGAGCATCCTCCTCAACATGGTTGGGGTAATCTTATTCACAAGCAGTTGTTCTTATGTAAAATATTACCCACAGACTACTAGTGTCACACAAAGTGGTCTTAATTCTGTGTGTGGGCAGTATGTTCTCTAAGTGCCAAAATGTGGCAGAAGCACAAACATAACACACTGTTTTAAGAAACCAAATAATTCAAAGTAGAATTTTCAATCCCCCCATCTCCCATGCAAAAAGTAGTGCTGGGATCTTACACCCCGGTTTGATTTTCATCCTGACCATTTACAAAGTGTTCCCCTATGACTTGTGTCTTAGGGTTATGGGTAAAAAGCTCATTCACTTTGAAGTGAGGTATATCTACTCCTTTCTCCTCTTTGCATTTATGTTCATGTTCCTTGGGGCGGCTGCTATCTGAGGATCTCTTGTTAGAGTCGCCATGCTGTTAGGTGAAGCCTTTCACTTCTGTGAAATCTATAGCACTGCTTACATGTACATGTAATAGCAGGCATGCTTTGCATTTCGCATTCACCTCATTTGATTTTAAGTTCCTTGAGGAAAATGATGTCTTATGTTTCTTTAGTCTATTATATTTATCAGTTTAAAGAATGAGTATTTTATGAGCATCCTCTAAATACATGCTGAGTTCTTAATGTTTCAGAAAGTTTTTTTAAATTTTTTTTATTTTTACAGACTGCATTTTGATTCATTGTACACAAATGGGGTACATCTTTTCATTTCTATGGTTGTGCACGATGTAGGTTCACACCAGTCATGCAATCACACATGTACATAGGGTAATGATGTCTGTTTCATTCCACCATTTTTCATACCCCCCTCATTTCCCTCTAAGTAATCTAAAATTCCTCCATTCTTCTCTTATCCCCCATCCCTCCACCCCTGTTATACATCATCATCCACTTATCAGGGAAAACTTCAGCCTTTGTTTTTTTGGGATTGGCTTATTTCACACAGCATGATATTCTCCAATTCCATCCATTTATCTGCATATGCCATAATATTATTCTTCTTTATGGTTGAATAATATTCCATTGTGTATATATACCACAGTTTCTTTATCCATTCATCTGTTGATCATCTGTTGAAGGGCATCTAGGTTGGTTCCACAATCTAGCTATTGTGAATTGAACTGCTATAAACATTGATGTGGCTGCATTACTGTAATATGCTAATTTTAAGTCCTTTGGCTATAAACCGAGGAGTGGGATAACTGGGTCAAAAGGTGGATCCCTTCCAAGTTTTCTGAGGATTCTTCACACTGCTTTCCAGAGTGGCTGTACCAATTTGCAACTCCACCAGCAATGTACAAGTGTGCCTTATTCCCCACATCCACACCAACATCTATTATTGTTTGTGTTCTTAATTATAGCCATTCTAATTGGAGTAAGATGAAATCTTAGAGTTATTTTAATTTTCATTTCTTTAATTACTAGAGATGTTGAACACTTTTTCATATATTAATCACCTGTATATCTTCTGTAAAGTGTCCACATCCTTGGCCCATTTATTGATTGGGTTCTGTGTATTTTTGGTGTAAAGTTTTGTAAGTTCTTTATAAATTTTGGAGATTAGTGCTGTATCTGAAGTGCATGTGGAAAAGATTTTCCTCCACTCTGTAGGCTCTCTTTTCACATTATTGATTGTATCCTTTGCTGTGAAAAAATTTTTTAGTTTGAATCCATCCCATTTCTTGATTCTTGCTTTGATTTCTTGTGCTTTGGGGGTCTTGTTAAGGAAGTCTGATCCTAAGCCAACATGATTTGGGCCTACTTTTTCTTCTATTTGGTGCAGGGTCTCTGGTCTAATTCCTAAGTCCTTGAACCATTTTGACTTGAGTTTTGTGCAGGGTGAGAGATAGAGGTTTAATTTCATTTTGCTGCATATGGATTTCCAGTTTTCCCAGCACCATTTGTTGAACAGGCTATCTTTTCTCCATTGTATGTTTTTGACTCCTTTGTCTAGTATGAGGTAACTGTATTTATGTGGGTTTGTCTCTGTGTCTTCTCTTCTGTACCAATGGTCTACCTGTCTATTTTGGTGCCAATACCATGCTGTTTTCGTTACTATTGCTCTGTAGTATATTTAAGGTCTGGTATTGTGATACCTCCTGCTTCACTCTTCCTGCTCAGGATTGTTTTGTCTATTCAAGGTCTCTAATTCTTCCAGAGGAAGTTCATGATTGCTTTCTCTGTTTCTATGAGGAATATCATTGGGATTTTAATTGGAATTGCATTGAATCTGTATAGTGCCTTTGGTAGAATGGCCATTTGACAATATTAATACTACCTATCCAAGAACATGGGAGATCTTTCCATCTTCTAAGGTTTTCTTCAATTACTTTCTTTAGTGTTCTGTAGTTTTCATTGTAGAGGTCTTTCACCTCTTTTGTTAGATTAATTCCCAGGTAGTTTTTTTTTTTTTTGAGGCTATTGTGAATGGAGTGGTTTTCCTAATTTCTCTTTCAGAAGATTCATCACTTATGGAAAGAAATGCATTAGATTTATGTGTATTGATTTTATATCTGGCTACTTTGCTGGATTCATTTATTAGTTCTAGAAGTTTTCTAGTGGAGCTTTTTGGATCCTCTAAATATAGAATCATGTCATCAGCAAAGAGTGACAGCTTGAGTTCTTCTTTTCCTATTCATATCCCTTTAATTCCTTTGGTCTGTCTAATTGCTCTGGCTAGTGTTTCAAGGATGATGCTGAATAGAACTGATGAAAGAGGGCATCCCTGTCTTGTTCCAGTTTTTAGAGGGATTGCTTTCAGTTTTTCTCCATTTAGAATGATGTTGGCCATGGGCTTAACATAGATAGCCTTTACAATGTTGAGGTATGTTCGTACCATCCCTATTTTTTCTAGTGTTTTAAGCATGAAGGGGTGCTGTATTTTATCAAACACTTTCTCAGCATCTATTGAAATAATCGTATGATTCTCAACTTTAAGTCTATTAATGTGATGAATTATATTTATTGACTTCTGAATATTGAACCAACCTTGCATCCCTGGGATAAGCCCCACTTGATCATAGTGCACTATCTTTTAAATATGTTTTTGTATGTAATTGCCAGAATTTTGTTAAGGATTTTTGCATCTATGTTCATCCGGGATATTGGTTTAAAGTTTTCTTTCCTTGATGTGTCTTTGTCTGATTTTGGTATCAGAGTGATACTAACTTCATAGAATGAGTTTGGAAGAGTTCCCTCCTTTTCTGTTTCCTGGAATACTTTGAGGAGTATTGGTATAGTTCTTCTTTAAAGGTCTTATAGAATTTGGCTGAGAATCTATCTGGCCCTGGGCTTTTCTTGGTAGGCTTTTGAGGGCTCCTTCTATTTCAGTGCTTGAAATTGATCTGTTTCAATTGTGTAAATCTTCCTGATTCAGTTTGGAAGGTCATATGTTTCTAAATATTTGTCAATGTCTTCAATATTTTCTATTTTGTTGGAGTACAGATTTTCAAAGTAGCTTCTGATTATGTTATGTATTTCAATGGTGTCTGTCGTGACCTTTCCTTTTTCATCCCAAATTCTAGTAATTTGAGTTTTCTCTCTTCTTCTCTTCATTAGTGTGGCTAAGGGTTTATCAACTTTGTTTACTTTTTCAAATAACCAATTTATTGTTTTGTCAATTTTTTGAATTGTTTCTCTTGTTTCAATTGCATTGATTTCAGCTCTGACTCTATTTCCTGTCTTCTACTATTTTTGGTACTGATCTGTTCTTCTTTTTCTAGGGCTTTGAGATGTAATGTTAGGTCATTTAGTTGTTGACTTTTTATTTTTTTTAATGTATGAGCTCAATGCAATGAACTTTCCTCTTAGTACTGCTTTCAGAGTGTCCCAGAGATTTTGATATGTTGTGTCATTGTTCTCATTTACCTCTAAGAATTTTTTCATTTCCTCCCTGATGTCTTCTGTTATCATTGCATCATTCAATAGCATATTATTTAGTCTCCAGGTGTAGGAATAGTTTTTGATTTTTATTTTATCATTGATTTCTAATTGCATTCCATTATGGTCTGATAGAATACAAGATAGTATCTCTATTTTTTACATTTACTAAGGGCTTCTTTGTGGCATAGTATATGGTCTATTTTGGGGAAGGATGCATGAGCTGCTGAAAAGAAAGTATATTCATTTGATAATGGATGAAATACTCTGTATATGTCCATTAAGTCTATATCATTGATTTTATTATTTAGTTCTATGGTTTCTTTGTTCAGTTTCAGTTTTGCAAGATCTATCCACTAGTGAGAGTGATGTGTTAAAGTCACCCAGTATTATTGTGTTTTGGTTTATTTGATTCTTAAAATTGAGAAGCATTTGTTTGATGTACATAGATGTTCCATTGTTTGGGGCATGAATATTTAAAATTCTTATGTCTTGCTGGTTGATGGCTCCCTGCAGCAGTATGAAATGTCCTTCTTTTTTTAATTTTTTAAAAAAATGTTTACAGACTTCATTTTGATTCATTGTACACAAATGGGGTACAAATTTTCATTTCTATGGTTGTGCATGATGTGTATTCATACCATTCATGTTAATCATACATGTACATAGGGTAATGATGTCTGTCTCATTCCACCATTTTTCATACCCCTTCCCCATCCCCCTCTAATTTCCCTCTTTGTAGTCTAAAGTTCCTCCATTCTTCTGTCAGCCCCCACACCCTCAATCTGATTCTATATCATCATCTACTTATCAAGGAAAACATTCAGCCTTTGTTTTTTGGGGATTGGCTTATTTCACTTAGCATGATAATCTCTAATTCCATCCATTTATCCGCAAATGCCATAATGTTATCCTTCTTTATGGCTGAGTAGTATTCCATTGTGTATATATACCACAGTTTCTTTACACATTCATCTGTTGAAGGGCATCTAGGTTGGTTCCACAGTCTAGCTATTGTGAATTGAGCTGCTATAAACATTGATGTGGCTGTGTTACTGTAGTATGCTATTTTTAAGTCCCTTGGGTATAAACCGAGGAGTGGGACAACTGCATCAAAAGGTGGGTCCATTCCAAGTTTTCTGAGGATTCTCCACACTGCTTTCCAGAGTGGCTGTACTAATTTGCAATTCCACCAGCAATGTACAAGTGTGCCTTTTCCCCCACATCCACACCAACATCTATTATTGTTTGTGTTCTTGATAATAGCCATTCTAATTGGAGTGAGATGAAATCTTAGAGTTTTTTAATTTGCATGAAATGTCCTCCTTTATCCCTTCTGACAAACTTAGGTTTGAAGTCCACTTTATCTGATATGAGGGTGGAAACTCCTGCTTTTTTACTCAGTCCATGTGCATGGTATGTTTTTTCCCCATCCTTTCACCCTTAGTCTGTGGATGTCTTTTTCTATGAGATGAGTCTCTTGAAGGCAGCATACTGTTGGTTTTTTTTCTTTTTAATCCAATCTGCCAGTCCATGTCGTTTGATTAATGAGTTTAGTCCATTAACATTCAGGGTTATTATTGTGATATGATTTGTATTCCTGGTAATTTTGGCTTATTTTTGGTTTTTAACTTGACTTGGTTTCTCCTTTGATTGGCGTTTCCTTTAGGGTAATTCCTCCCTTTGCTGACTTGTATTGTTGTTTTTCACTTTCTCCTCAAGAAATATTTTGCTGAGAATATTCTGTAGTG
>JAJEJO010058335.1:1438-32921 GCA_020662805.1 Glaucomys volans | reverse complement strand
ACTTACTGAACATATTTATTTGTACTAACTGTATTTTCTCTGTAGCAATGCATGTCTAGTGGGTACCATGTACAGACAAAAGAAATAGTTAAGCCAGGAGTGTTAGGAATGTTATTGAAAAGAAGAGAGACGGATTTACCTTGCAGTTTTATTTGGGTTAATATTAAAACATTTGACTGTATCACATATCAGCTAGCCATATAGGAAAGTGACTTATATCTGTATTGAGGAAAGAAGTCCATCTAGAATTATAAAGTTGCTATAGTTAATTCACATCTGAATAGAAAGTAAATGTGAATCCCATGTCTTCTCTGTCACACCTATATTTGGAAGCAAATACTGGATTCTCATTTCTTATAAAATAAAGCAAGTGCTATAGATTTTTAGTGCAATGGATTTTTAGTAGATATTAGTAATATTTTCCTTTTCTTATGTAGATACATTAGAATTGTTTCTGGTCGCCAATGAATCTGATCCTACGCTTATGCTCATTCCTTTGAAAAGGAAAGGTATTGCTTGGTGGACAGATAAAAATGTGAAATTCAGAAATCCTCCTGGAACAGAAAGCCTGACGGAACGATTTAAAGGTAAAACATTACTACATATCCCCTTACAAAAAAAATAGAGTAGGAGTTTTAATGAAATCCCTTAAATTTTTCTATCTTTAGAATTTTTAAAAAGTTTATGCTTTAAAAAAATACATTTTCCCTCAACTTCATACCAAGTTGGGTAACTGTTCTTGTGTACTAAAATTCTAAAGAAAATGTATACTTTTAATCATGAATAGTTTCTCTGGTATTTTCTTATAAGCACTTCAGTTATAATCTTTTAAAACTTTGGCAGTTTGTTTTGAACAGCCCCCATTGTTTATAATTCAAATTTTTTGTTTCTATGCCTCTTTAATTTCACATTGTAATATTTTATAACATTATATTTTTGCATTGAGTAATCTGCCTTTTGGTATGTATTCAATATCTTTTTTGTATTGTCTTAATTGAGAAATCAGCCAAGTTTTTGTAATTTCTGTTGTTATAGGAGGAACTGGTCTCTCTTTAGATTTGAAGACTTCCTTAGAATAAGAATATATTTATACCTTTGAAAAGAAGAAAAATACTCAGATTATTTATTGCACATCTTTGTTTTAGGAGTGAGATTTCATTGAAACTCTTAATAGATTAGAATATGTTGTTTTTCCATCTCTCCCTCCACTCTTTAAGGTACAACAAATCCAGTAAACTGGCTTAAACCAGTATATGAACTTGATCCCGAAGATGAGGATAATAATGGATTCATAAATGAGGATTTTATTGTTTGGATGCGTACTGCTGCATTACCTACTTTTCGTAAATTGTATCGTCTTATAGAACGGAAAAATGATTTACATCCAACATTACCAGCTGGACGATACTATTTGAATATCACATACAGTATCCTTTTTTGGTTATGTATACAGATTCTTAGAACTTGAAAGGAATCTAGTGCAGCCTGATCTCAGTTATGTATCCTGTTACTTTGCGGTTAGTTTTGATCTCTCCACTTATATAGGTATGTGGGCATGAGAGAGTATCTTTTAATTTATATCTTCTAGAAATGTCTTAAATTTGTATATGCTAGGGTTTCAAACATATCACTTGGTAAAATTACTTAAAATATAGGTGCTCGAATTATTAATAAGCTATATATTTTTATAAGAGAGATTATAACTGAGCTTAACATAAAGGGTAATATGGTGTACCTACTAAATAGATGTTGATGGTGCTGAATGTTTTTAATATATATTTTTAGATATTAAAAATCAACAGATGTATTAATTCATACCAAATAATTATTCATAGTTATTGATGTGTTCACAGTATCATAGTTTTTATCATTAGCTCCATTGTTCTATATTAATAACTTAGGTTCACTTTCAGTACTGATAAATATTTATTCCATTTTCACTATATGTCTTTACTGCTCAGTACTTTCCATGAGTTATTTTGTTTAATTCAAGCATTTAACATAATGAGTTAGGTATCATCTCAATGTTACAGACAAGAATGTAGGAAACCTCTAGCATTTAAATAGTTGGTTCGAGGTTACACAGGTAGTAATTAGAAGAGTTGGGGTTCATAACCAGTGTGTTGTCTCCAAAGGACATGACTTTACCATTGGCTACCACTTAAGCTGCATTCCTTAGCTAGTTTACCCAGGTAGTCAGACCTGGGCAATTCCTTTTATTCTAAAGAAAGCCATTACATTGTTTAATCTCAAGCCCGTTGTTTATATATACTGTGAATGAAAAGATTCCTAGATATTAACATTTTAAATATTTGCTGATTTTTGCATTTTTAATTTTCATAACATAACTGAGCCATAAGTATATAGTTTGGTTTAGAATGGATTAGTAAATGAATGAATTATACCAATTTCAAAATAAGGATTGATTGGGAAACTAGACTCCATTAAACCTGAATACACAACTGAATATAACCCTGATAGTGGCAGACAGTAAGTGACCAATTTTTTGAAACCAGACCTTCATAGGAGCACCCTTCAGGTGCTGGTAGGAAGAACATTATTCAGGGGGATAGCCAAAATGGGTAGCTCCATTACAACTAGCATTGCAAAGATCTAGTAAAGAGTAGGGCAGATACCAATATGTAGCCTAATGCAGAGCATAGTAAAGGAAAGTCTGGAGCACCAGGAAATTTTTAGTTGATGTATAAAATTTACATTCAGGAAGTCAGCAGCAGGGTCCCAAACACTGAAAGAACTGTCAGGAAAAATGCAGGGTGCTTGTAGGTTGACAAGTTATTTGGACCTGTCAAACATCAAAAGTTCATTATCAAAATGGGGTATAAGGTGGGAACTAGATGTTATAATTAAGACAGAAGTCCATCTTTTTAGAGTTGGGATACACGGAGAAAGAGAAGTTGTCATGGGTGATTCGATATTATATCTAGTTCCTGGGTCATTGATTTAGGTACAGTTTTTAAAATCATTCCTGCCTCAGGTTACGACTGCTTTAAGAAATTAGTAGTCTGCCATTTGGTGTCTAAGGACTCTATTTCCGTGGTTGGAATGTTGCAAAAACTATAGAAATAGTTGGGGCTTGACACTTGATTCAAAAGACACTTTGAAGAAGTTGTACCCTTGTTCAGTGTGGACTTAGTTATCTCTTCTTCTCTACCCTAACTCTTACCAGAATCCTAGAACTGGTCCATATAGATAATTAATGGAAGTGGGGACACCCTTTCTTAAATATTCTTAACAGTCATTTTTCACTTGTACTGTTTTGGTCATATACTCTGTGTCACAGCATGAATTATGTCATTGGTCCCAAATCAGCAAGCTAAAACTTTAGTATTTTGCTCCTTTGACCTTGTGTTCAGAGCTCTCTTAGTCTCCTAAGTACACTCTTGTTATATATGCTTTTTGAGTGTACAGAAACTTCTAGTTCCTTGATTCTTTGATTTTCTCCTGGTGTGTCAATCTCCTGTTCTTTGTGGGCTTCATTGCTATTCATCTGAACTATTATTTCACATTATACCCCTCCTTTGTAATGAGTTCAAAACCACCTGAGAAACCCTTAGTTTGATTATTTTAGTAATATATTTTGGCTCTTAACTGCTAACATTTAATTTGCTTCATCAGCCTTTCAAGATAATAATCTTTTTGTGATTCAGAACATATGAGTAAGATACTTGTGTATCATAATTATACAAATGAATTACAAGCAATTAAATGTCAACTTTAAAAATTGTATTTTAAACATCAAGTGACTAGAGATGGAATAATCTTCCTATACCCTCTTCAGATTACCCTGTACATTCTTTTGATGGACGAAAACGGATGATCTTAAGCACTGTTTCATGGATGGGAGGAAAAAACCCATTTTTGGGGATTGCTTACATCACTATTGGATCCATCTCTTTCCTTCTGGGAGTTGTACTGCTAGTAATTAATCATAAATATAGAAACAGTAATAATACTGCTGACATTACCATTTAATTTTATATTCTGAAAACAAATCTACTGCATGTGTATCAAGGCCAGTCCTATTCAACCTAAGCTTTCGAACACTGATGTCTGGTTAGTATGTCATTTTGAAGTTGGCACATAACTGTTCTTTCAAAACATTCTTTGTCCTTTGCTTCTTCCCTATGAATGACTTATGAAACTATATGATGGGTATAAAAAATTAGCTACATTGATCATATCAACCTGTAACTGCTAAAATGGCATTCTAATGTTTGCTTTTTATTGGGACAGGCCACATGATGCATAGAGCCTCTTTCATGTGAAATGCATCTACTGCTTAATTGTTTATGCTATGTTGATAATATTACATTGACATATGATGCTGTATATGTGTACCTATGGTGTGAAGAAAGCAATTACAAGATGTATGACTTTTTAATGACTTGCTAACTTTTCAGGATTCAGAGTTACAGAAAGATGAAGAAAAACAAAATCTAAATAAAACACTTCATCATTTTCATGTGTCGTTTGTAAAGGCTTAAAGTACCATCTTTGTTGAGGTGGTTCATGTATTCAGTTTGTCTATTACAGTTCTTTGTTAGGCTTAGCTTTCATTTCAGAGGACATGCTATTACCTTTTCTGGCATAGAAATTAATGCTCACTTCTGAAGAGGTCAGGTAGGTCCTGGATAGGTGAATTTAAAATTTCTCTTTTTATTTGGTTAAAATGTTGTAGTCAGGAACCATAACTCACTTGAAACGTTTATACATGTGATCATTTCCCTTGAAATTTATACTGCATAAGGGAAAAAGAATATAGGTGAGGTGGAAAAACTGCTTGGCAGACGATCATCTTCTGCCTCAACTGTAAATCAGATGTAAATGTTCAAAGGAGACTGTTTTCATTCTTGTGACAGTTAACATTCAGAAAATTATTTCAGCATTGAAAATACCTCAAGTTGTTCTTATTTGGCAGGTAAGTGTTTCAACTCGAGTACTAATATTCCAGAAAATTTTGAAACCTTAATTTCCTCTGTATTTCATTTAATTTTGTATGCAGGTCAAACCTGAATGTGTGTACACATTCTCTTTAGTTAAGATACCAATTGGTTGGTTGGTTTTCTTAATACATTTTAAAAAGATTCCTACATAAATTCTGGGGATTTTGGAGTATGTACATGGCAAATTATAATAATATATGTATGATTGAAGTTATTTTATTTTCTACTAAGTGGAATTATTTTAATATTCCTCATTGAATAAATGCTGTAATTTGTTTGCTATGGAACTTGCTCTTGAAGTGAATGTAAACTTATTTTTCCATATGCATGAAAATGTATGTATTAATCAGAGATGACTTAATTGCATTGAAATTGCTTTTTTAAACTGAAATAACTCATTTATGTAGATACCTGTTTATTCAGTTTGCCATGATTTCCTTCAGTTATATTTGAAATCAAAAGGTCTCAGTAATGTATCAATTTTGATTAATATGCTTTTTTTTAAAGAAAACAAATAATGTGATGGTTAATAGAAGAAATGTGCCACACTTAAGTTTTTGTATAACATGAGTTCAGTTATTAAAAGAACTTATAATTCAGCTACTTTTTTAATTTATAAAAATATTAACTTGCATGAGTTACTTGATGTATGGTTATCCTAAAATTTCTGAGTGCATAGGGTATTCTTTATCTTAGAATACTCTTTATTTTGTCAGTCCTTCTGAATGCTCTTTATTCTGAAAATTGTCTCTCTTGCATGTGGCAGTTTATTTCCTGGGCTACATCATGGGCGGAGAGTGGTTTCTTCAGTCTTTTCAGATTATGTTTGTGCTGTTTAAGGACAACTATCCTGCATCTCTTGTTCTGACTGGGGGACCAAGGGGTCCACTGAAGAAAAGTTGAAGAATCCTTCCAACACTTTCACAACTGTGAAGATGGAATCTTAAAATACAATTGGAGTTTTATTCATCTGACAAGTGTATTGGTGATCTTAAGTTCTTCCTGTCTCCTGCCATTTGAGCTCTAAGGATTCCTATTGCTGAATATGAAGAATATGGAACATTCACATGGCATCTGCAAAACATGAGGGGAGGAAAAACTTTTCTTTCTTATAGGCTTTATATTTTTATTTTGGAAATGTTGATGTTCTATTCAAACTTCAAAGACTTTCTATATTTTAAGGCAAATAGGTTAAGTAGAAGGCTTGGGAAATGTATTAATTTACAGGAAGCATTTTGATATGAAAAATTTCCCAACTGGAGAAATTATTCAGTAAGAAAAAGCTCAGAAATTTCATTGAAATCAAAAGGCAGTTTAAGAATAAACTGGAAAAAAAATTCACACCTATGTACTGCCTAATAGAAAATCAGAGAATTATTCAGCCAAGAGAAGAGTCTAGTGACAAGTGAATATTGTTTATTGGATAATGACAGTTTATTTGTAACCTAACCTTGATTATGTTTAAAGATAACATTCAGTTAGTATGTTCTGTGTTAATAAAAATGAACAAAACAATTTTGCTGTTTTAAGTGTCTTGCTAAAAGAAATTGCTCCAGTGTGGTTTCTAATGTTTAGTGAGTCCAGATTTTAACATCTCAATGCTTAGATTTGATAAAATGTCCATTGTTAACTTATTATGCTTATATTTATTAATCACTCTGATAACATAAATTGCAAGGTTTATCTGTATTACTGGGAAATATTTGTTCTTACTGGGAAGTGGTCAGATTGTTACCTGATTTGTAGACAGACTGGCTAATTTTGGTATTACATCAAGAAGAATGTCTGGTAAACAGAGAGGCAAG
Source organism: Glaucomys volans (assembly GCA_020662805.1). Lineage (NCBI taxonomy): Eukaryota > Metazoa > Chordata > Mammalia > Rodentia > Sciuridae > Glaucomys > Glaucomys volans. The sequence goes on along the minus strand of JAJEJO010058335.1, from coordinate 26,152 downwards.
GATGATTAAAATAATGAAGTAGGGCATCCAGGAAATGAAAAAGCCTGACTAGCAAGGGGAGCAGCTGATAGGTAGGGTTAATGAATTCTGTTCAGCCTGTTGCCTCCTGATTTAGATTATTAAATGGCACTTCTCATTTGATTAAGTTACAGCATTTTGTTCTTTGTGAACTGGCTATATCAAGGGGAGGTTGAAGGGAGTAAACACCTGCTACTGTTAAAAGATTTTTGATGCATAAATGTCTGTTGTAGACTTTGATAATCTAGTAAAGTATTTAAAACCCATTTTTAGCTTGTGCATCATTTGGTAAACAAAAATCACATTTCTCCTAATATCATTTGAACTTTCAAAATAAATGTATTGTCTAAAAGTAAATCAGACTATGATGATCTTATTAGCTTTTATCTATAAAATTTATTAAAGTAATATGTATACATTTAACAGAAATCAAATAGTAGGTTCTAAAGGCTTTATAATGAAAAGCAATAATTCCTGTCTGAACTTAACTTTCCTCTACAGAGATAATCACTTTGTGATTGTTTTTTTACCTCAGTTTATTTAAATAATATGCCTACCAACTGTTGTTTGATTTTAAGTTTTAGTTATTTTCTTCTTGATAATGTTATGAGACTTGGCTCTTTAACACTGTGTCTTCTCTTGTTATAGTTACGTCTTAGTATTTAGTAAATGCATTTGCTATTATTTAATTATGCTCTAAAAATGTGTACTGTAGAGCAGTATATCATGACTACATTTTCCTTTATGTAATTTTATTTTTCATGAAATTAATAATTGCCTCATTTTATTAGATAATTTTCTGTAAACCTGTCAAAATTTTTCCAACTTCTTTGTCAGATAGAAGGTTCTCATCAATGGTTTTGAAGGGTTTTTGTCTATTCTGCAGTTGTCTGTCCTTCTGTGTCAGTCTTTACTGGGCCCTCTGGCCTGCTGCACAGCTATTATCCCATGATCTTCCTTTGTCACTCTTAGGTATTGTATCTCTTGTTTCCTCATTTACTCTGTCTACTCAGTATTTCCTAAAACATGTTTAGGTGCCTTGTAAATGGTATCTGTAACATAAATATCTGAGTCCTTACAATAAATGCCCTTATTCTACCCTCATATTATATTGATAGTTTGACTAAAAATACAATTTTAGGTTAAAAATAATTTTTTTCAGATGTTTGAAGACATTGCTCTGTTCATTTTAGCCTTCATTTTTGCTTTTGAGAAATCTAATCTTACTTTAGTTTGATTTTGGACCTCCTTAATTGATGCTTAATTTTCTTTTTTCCCTCTGGATGTTTAGACACTATTGCCTGTCTTGCTTCTAAAATTGTCCAAATTTGACCTTTCAACATTTATCTTCCTTCTTTTGAATTTGTAATATATACTTTAAAAATATTTTAATTTCTAAGACTTCTTTTACTTGTATTTCTAAAATATTCATCTTAGTTCACAGATAGAATATTCTATTTTTTGAGAACATATATAGATGCATATGTATTATGTTTTTTGTTTCCTACTTTGTTAGCACCAACATTTTTTCTTGTTGCTTGCTGTTTTTATTTTTTCCTCTTGTTCATATGGACAATTTTTCTCATAGTTTTGGATAGTTGTATCAATCTGTTATGTATGAGGCCACAAAAGACTATTTAAAAGCTCTATTTGTGGGTAGGCTTGAGCAGTGATAGATTTCACTAGCACAGGGTCACTTGGCAAAACATTTGTTGCCCTGTTCATGATTTAAAGCTTAAATAAGTAATAAATGGGACAGGTCAGTATTCATAGGTAGACCACATTTTGAGAAAGTGGGACAAGCCTAATAATGACCAGTTGAAAATTGTACACAATAAGAAGGGTCAAATCTCCAGGATTCCTGCCTTACTCCACTTAAGCCACACAAATATAATCTCTACTGTCTCCCATAGGTAGAAGAATGGAGAATTTTGACCTAGAGGAATTAATGGGAGACTGTGAGGTAGAAGGAATGGGTTTGGAGACAGGCATGTGTCAAGTACAAATTGAGGTTGGGTGGAGGATAAGAAAGAAGCAGAATTAAAAGCATTAAAAAAGAAAAATAGACCTTCCTGCAACCTACTTTCTTCTGCAGAAGACTAGAGAATGCTTCCCCAGAGAAACTAAACAAACCCAGAGAAAAGGGAGGTACTTCTTAGTTGGCTTTCTTGTCCATCCATTTTAGCATCTTTTTGCTGATGATTTTAGGTTAGGCTTTTCCTTGGATTACTACAGGAGCCTTCTAATTGAGTCTGTGGCCCTAGTAATTTTATGTCTAGTCCAGCCTTTCATTATTATTAGAGTGATCTTAAAATTGAGTTTTCATTTTAACAGTGTGCTATTTACTTTTGATAGCTCCAAGACTCCTTCAAGGTATAACTTAAATTTATCCTTGAAAATCAGTCTTTTACTGTTACCACAACCCTCCATTTATCCTTCTGCCAAAACAAGCTGTGTTTGTAATTTCCCAAGACATCTGTTCACTTCTTCTTTGCCTCTATAGATATTATACCTTCTGCCAGCATTTTTCTTCTGTTGATCTGTTTCTCCTTATCCAGGCTTTCCTCCCATAATAATAGCTAACATTTATTGAGTTATCTCATTTGATCTTTATAGCCACCCAAAGATGATGGATTCTATTATCTTCATTTTAAGGATAAAGAAATTTGGGATAGAAATAGATTATGTAACTTGCCTTCAAGTCACATCACAATTTTTTCCCTCAGTTCTGTGGATCAAACTCAGGGCCTTAGGCATGCATCTTAGGCAGGTGCTCTACCATTGAGCTACATCTCCAGGCCCATTCACATCACTGTTAAGTGACAGATTCAGAATCTGCAATTTTTCAACTACAACAATATTTTTTCCCTTTTCACTCCAGCAGGTTCTGTTTTTATAGTTCCTTGCATGCCATGCTTGATGCCAAATTCAGGTTATTAAATCAAGTCCTTACTCTTAGATCTGGAATGCTTTTAATCTCTGCGTCCTTTATTTTAATTCTACCTTCCTTGAATTTCCCATAGCAACTTTTGTTGTACCAGCCACCTGGAGAGTCATTTCTGTCTGCAATTCAAATGTACTATTATGTGAATATTATAATCCTAATTAGACTATATGCTGCAGAAAGCCAGGGACTTCATAATAGATAGCCAGTAATCAACTCATGCTTGTATGTTTTATGAAACGGTGTATCATACATAAAGGACTTTAGAGCCAGAGATAAAGATCATGAACCCATCCCTGTAATATTAGTGATGAATAACTGAGGCTTACAATAAAATAAAATTATTTACTCAATAACAAATAAAATAATACATCAACTAAAACAGATGCTTCCTGATTTCCAAAGGTGATCCATGCAATTATGTGACAGTCAAATAAAATATGGAATTACATTGCAGTGCTATCTTATTTTATCTAACCAGTAGTTTTTATACGTTAAAATTCATGTGAAGCTGTTCTATATATGTATATCGAGATCACAAAAACTGGCTTGTTTCTGTTTTATAGATGCTGTAGGTAATATGAAAATCAGGGTTGTTCTGGTAGTTGTTTTTTAAAGGAAAAGAATTGGGTAACGGCTTTGTTAACTTTGCATCAGTAATTGTGAAATGTTTTCACATCTGATATAATTAAACAGTCAATTTAAACACTACCTCAAATTTTCTAATCACCTACATGGAATACTGCCAATCCTGTTATACTTTCATGAGTCTTCTGAAGGCAGTATTTTCAAAAGAGCCATTCTATAATATTACAGATAGAAATATTACAGAGAGAAAACCCCAAACTGATATTTTGGAAAGGAGCTTAATTTGAAAGTAACATGGTTCAGAGAATAAATTGAATCTGATAGTAAATTTCAAGTATGCATAGGAAAATCCAGTAAGTTTTGACAGGCACCCACACAAATTTCATCTGTAGTTTTCTGACACAATTTACAGAAACGGGCAAGGAGACAGGAATCCTGGGGCTGAATTATTTGGAAGGAGTCCACCAAGTATTAAGAAATATTTTTAAAATTTATCCTCGATAAGTTCATTCTTTTGTGCAGTTTACATTCATTCATCTATATTTATGGAGCATTTTCTCTGTGCCAGTTACACCAGTGAATAAAGCAGAGTGTTGAGCACAGTCTTATCTGATTCTTAAAAGGGTCATTGCTATGTGGAAGGTAGTTGAAGAGTGGAAAGAGGGAAAACAGTTACGAGGGCCACTGTAGTAATCTGAGCAGAACATACTGATGGCTTGGCATGGAGTGGTTAACATTGGAGATAAATGAGAAGTGATAAGAGTCATGTTACAATCTGATGTTGTAGCCAAAAATATTTTCTAGTGTACTGATTATAGGGTATGATAGAAAATAAATTTGGGTCTTAAAATGAGGAAGATTGCAAAGAAAAAGGCTTAAGGAAAAAGAAGAATTCAGTTTTGGCTTTAGGTTTAAGATGCTCCGTAGACATCCAAGTGGAAAGGTCTTGAGTTAAAAGATAAACGACAGTCTGGAAATTGCCATGAATGGGAGTTGTCATCACATGAGGTGTATTTCAAGCCATGCAACTGGATAAGTTCATCAAAGAGATGAATATAGAAAGAAGATAAGCTTTTCTTTTTAAAAAGATATCTAGAGAATGACATGCCAAGAAAAAACTAAAAGGAGCAGTCACTGAAATAGAAGGACTGAAAGAATATGGAAGGCTTGTTAAAACCAAACTCTTTAAAACTGCATACAATGTTACACCATATCACATTTATGGCTTAATTTCAACCTAAAATATATTTTGAGGGGAGTGATCAACTGTTATATGTTGCTATTAGATGAAGTTGAAAACAGATTGACAGTTTAACATGGAAGCTATTCATGACCCTAAAAATAGTAAAATCCTTTAAATGGGACAAGAAAAAAAAATAGGGAGAAAAGTATAAAGAAATCTGTAGGTGCTTTGTTTTGAAGAGAAATGGGATGGTAACTGCAATCAAAGTGTGTTTTTTTTTTAAATTTAGGAATGTGTTTATACATAGAATGATCCAGAAAAAACAAAACTGCACTACACTCAGTGACAGGAATATAGGGATCTGCATCTACTTTAGGATCTGTTCAATGTGTATCTTTTGTTCTTTTTGGACAATCATATTTTTCTAGGTCAGTCATCCAGTAAGTATTCATTGTAATGCTAGAGGATTGGTCAGAAATACACAATCTCTGTTCCTGGGAAATTTACAATCTAGTTGGATAAAGGCAGAAAACCTACCACAACTTGAACAAGTTCAAATTATAGACCCTGAGTGTGGTAATGATGCACAATTCAATGTACATAATTCAATGAAGGTAGGTACCAGGTGCTTTCATTCTTCAAGGAGAATGTGAATCAGGTATTTATAAACCTTGATGAAGAGAATTTGGATTGAGACAGGTAACCTGGTGGGCCAATTAACAGTGCATTATGGAGGGGAAAAAACCCTAAGGGTTAGAAGGAATTAGATATTGCCTATTTTATCCACACATTACACCTTTGCTAAAACCATATTAGTTTCTCCTTGAAATGGCAATGTAATCATTTGTAGGAGTCTGTAAAGAGGTGGAAATATTTGTTGTAGAACATATTTTTAGTTGTACACACTTAAGGGTGAGCACAAGGAATAAAGACACTTGAAATCGTTTAAGCAAGACCAATGCAAGATATACAGGCAGCCTATCTGTACAATTGCCATCTGACAACTCCAATCGTAGAATATAGTGCCGTGCTAAATCTGAGACAGCAAGACTTGAGTCCAGATTTGCCATCCTATTTCTTGACCTCCACCCACCTCCAATTAAATTTCTCCTCTTTTCGGCGTTTCCCCAGATTCAATCCAGTGAGCTGCTTCCACTGGGGACACTGGAAGAGCTTCCTGCTTAGGGAGTTTTGCAGCAAGAAATCAACATTGCTCGTTCCATCAGTATCCTCAACACGCATATTAACACCTCATGACAGTTTCTTAGATGGAAAAAACCGGATTGTGTCCGTGGTACCTTTTTTGTTTCTAAACAGTGGCTCAAAGGTGGTGAAATCGAATGAAATACAAAACAAGATAACACCGACACAATCAGGGTTTTTTTTCCCCCACTCAGGTGTACGCCTAATTCAAAATACTAGTTTTCTCTGATAACCTAGTCTCACATTTGTCTACACTCGTTAAAGTACTTAAAATATCCCCTTCCGCCACTCAGGTCCCAAACGTCCCCCAGCTCTTAATGAACTGCACCAGAAAAGATCAGGGAAAGCTCACGTGAAGTAAACGGTCAGTTGGTTAGGGCGGCTGCCCGGCGTAAGGCCTCTCTGGCCTTTCCGTTGCTCTCTATGGTTAGCCGTGCAAGCCCCTCCTCCGCTCGAACCGATTTCTGTTCTTCGACGCTTGCGCAAGGTGAGAAGGTAGTTCCGGTTCCGGCGTGGAGATTTTCGTTTTTGGTGTGCAGTTGTCGCGGCTGGTGGGCAGTAAGTGAGGCAAGATGCTGCGGAATCTGCTGGTAAGTAGCTGCTCGGTTTGCTTGAAAGATGAAGGTGGGAATCGAGAGTGGAGGCAAGGGGACTGCGGTAAAAATTTTGTTGGAAGTGGGGCAGAAGACATCTTTTGAAGTCACCTTGGTCAGTGTCCTTTTCGCCTGACCTTTTTCTTTCGTTCGTTCTTCTTGCTCCTGGCTGTTGCCGAGTCGGGAGGGGAGAGGCTGGGAAGCTGAGCACAGAATTGCGGGTTAGACCCACCTTGGGTTCTTAGTCACCGTTTCCAGTTAGTGGGTCGTTGATGAGGTTGTAGCTCTGATGTGAGTAAAACCAAGATTTCTGGTAAAGAATTTCTGACAGTGGGAAAGCACTAGGGTTTCTCTGCTACTAAAGGTTATAAGTTTCAATGGTTCTGAGTTTACAAGCCCCAGAGGCTGTTTAAAAACTGTCATTCGGTTTTGGATAGGATTTGAGAGCCATGGCCGAAATGTAATGTTGCTTCCTTCCGGCGATTCTGTGTTGTCCTTCAGGCCTCAACCTACCGACTTTGAATATGTGACTTTTTTTCAAAAAAAAAAAAAAAAAGTAACGATAATTTTCTTCGGTAGTTATTTAACAGAGTCTTACTTAGCGTCTCAATATCATATCATTTATTTTAGATAGTGGAATACATGTTTATTTCATTATTTAAACTGTATAATTCATGTTTTTTAAAAGAACAGATTTATACTCTATTAAAAAATTTCTTAGGAGGCTGTGGCTTAGTGATAGAGCACTTGGCTTGCAAGTATAAGCCCCAGGTTTGAGCCCAGCACCACCAAAAAAAAGAGAAAAAACTTAGGAAAAATGTAATTAAGGGAGCATTTTGAGTCAGAATCATGCTGGTCTATTTTACTGTCAAGTAATTCATTCTTAATAATATGGAAGGGTATTAAATGAAAGTATTTGAGCTTAGACTATTTTAGTTAACCATTTATTTCTGTAATATCTGTACATTGATATATTTTCCTTAAGGATTTTAGTAAGCTGATTCAGTTCAGGCAAAGACATGAATATGGTCTTTGGAGACTACAGAACATAATATATGAAGAACAGAGCAGAGGATGGACAACAAATTGAAAAATGTGGATGCTGGTCCACAAACTTTATTATTGACAGATCAGATATACTTCAAAACTCACTTCCTTCTGTAATATTAAGGATTGAAAGTGGTTGCTTTTCAAGGTTTCTTTAGGCTCTAAATCTGTTTAATGTATGTGGATTTTTCATTTCAGGGTTTTCGTCAGATTGCCCAAAGGACCATCAGCACTGCCTCCCGCAGGCATTTTGAAAATAAAGTTCCAGAGAAACAAAAGCTGTTTCAGGTACTGAAATATTTTTTAGGAGATTGTTACTGGTAGCATTTAGAGTACCAAAAACTGGAAATAGGAAGTAAATCCAGAGTTGTCTGCTGTGAGAGGTCCTCTTGTATTAGCAAAAGAGTGATAAGAGACTACTGGTAGCTAACTGAGCATTTGCTATATCCAAGAGGCCCTTGGCAAGTAGAAAAAAAGAGGGAAAAAAAGGTATAAATCATTTTGGAGGAGTTTATTAGGATTCTTTGGAGAGTAGTTGCATAGGAACAGACCACAGAAAGGGCCCACAAACACAGCAAGTATTATATAGAAATTTAATATGTTTTGAAGGCTATAGCATATTCATAGGAAAGAATGCAATGAATTAGTATGGACAAAAATAACTATTTTAAAGAAATAGTATACAAAGAAAATAAATTATATATGTAAATTTTCCCATCAAAAAAATTAAAATAGAAGAGAATGTTCCTTATAATTTTAGGGATGGGGAAATCTTCTAAGGTAATCTTTATAAAGCTGAGAAGCAGTAAAGTAAATCATAAGGTTTGGTGATGTAAAATTTTAAAATTTACTTATAGTTGACCAAAGACAAGGCATAAATTGAGAGCAAAAGATTAATGCTTTTAGTATACAAAGAACTTCTATAAATCAATAAGAAATGCAGAATTAATTCATCATAGCCATCAGCCAGGAAAGAGATGCATACTCCTGAGGACCATGGCTGGCACCATTTACCTTCCTGCCTCTCTCTGCCATAGTCGCATTCTCAGGTAGAAGCATTGTTAGCTATGGATTGTGTATTTGTCTGGAAACAAAATATGGTCTCTCCTCTGGAAAAACACTACTGGTTGAACATGCCCTGCTTATTCATGGAGTAGGAGTATAACTATGCTGTGGTAGCTGGGACTCAGGCCTTTGATGTCATGAATGGGGCCAACACTTCAAAGTTAGTCCCAACCCACAATCCCCTTTTTTTCTCCCCATCATAGATTTATTGTAGACCAGCTCAGCCATCTCAGTATCACCAACAAATGGTCCTGGCTAGGTGCAGTGGCTCACACCTGTGATCCCAGTGACCCCAGTGACTTAAGAGGCTGAGGTAGAAGGATTGTAAGTTTGAGGCCCTCCTTAGCAACTTAGTAGAATAAAAAAGGAATGAGGATGTAGCTCTGTGATGATGGCCCCTGGATTCAGTCCCCAGGACCACAAAAAAGAAAAAAGAAAAAAGTGGTCCTAACCCTGAGCTATCACACTTTAGATTGTGGGGCTCAGGGGACTGTCCTGGTTTTACCTGTTCCTGGAACTGAACAACTGTAGCCCCTATAAAAATGTGAACCTTTGGACCACAGTCATATTAAACAACATGAATAAAAAAATTAAAATAAAAAAAATTGCTACTGCCTCCATCCAACTGGCAAGATTTTAGGAACATTTAAAATAGGTTATGTTAACCAGGAATGGCAGATGGGTACATTCATCTATAGTACTTTTATACATGGCAGTAAGATTGGTACAAAAATTTTAGAGGATATATGAAAGTATTATTAAAAACAAATTACATACTTCGTCATCTAGAAGCCCAGTTTTAAGAATCTTTCCTGCAGAAATAGTATAAGCATGTGAAAGTGGGAATGAGGATCTTAATTTAGGGGAAAAAAAAAAATGACAACCTAAGTATCCATTAAAAAGATTAACTAATGCAGGTAAGACATTTTGGCATAGAGGAATATCATGTAGCCACTGAAAAAAATAAGATAGGTTTAAAAGGACTAACAGTGATTTTAAGATAGTATTGAGCAAAAAGCAATAGTGTATGGCAGATGGTTATGTAGCATAACCTCATTTTGTGTGTTAAGTTTGTGTATATATTAGAATTAATGATGTAAGCATTAAAACAGATTTATATCATATTGTGAATGGTGATTATCTCTTGGGAAAAAGCCTAGGGCAGTAGAGCAATTTACCTTTATAAGTAGATAGATTATGAGTGATTTTTTTTATTGTGATTTCTCATTTTTCCCCCCAAAATTTCAAGAAATAAAGAAGGTGTATTCCTCATAAAATTAAAATACTTTATTTAACAGATGTACTGAATATTTACTCTGTGCCAGAGCTGGAATAGGTGCTTGGCTTATAAAATCTAGATTACAAACCAAAATCCCATGCCCCTCTCCTATCACTTTTTAGGATTAAAAAATGTTTTTTTAGTGTATTATAGTTATACATAATATTGTGGTTCATTTTGACCTAATCATACATGCATAGAATATAATTTGCTCTACTTCAGTCCCAAGTACTTTCTCTTTCCCTCCTGTCCTATTTATTTATAGTTTTTTTTTAATTGGTGCTTTATTGATATACATAAAGGTGAAATTCACTGTGGTATATTCTTATATGTACATAGCATAATTTAATTTGGTCAATTTAATTTCACCCTTCTTCTTTTTTCCAGACCTTCCTCTCTCCCCCTCAATCCTGTTCCTCTACTCCACTGGTCCCCTGTCTATTTTCATGGACTCTCCTCACCTTTTTTATCCCCCCTTCTTATTTTGTTCTATGTTCCACATATGAAAGAAAACATTCAACCCTTGAATTACTGAATCTAGCTTCCATCCATTTACCAGCAAATGACATAATTTCATTCTTTGTGACTGAGTAAAACTCCATTGTGTATACATACATTTTCCTGGCTTATTCATTTATCTCTCTATGGGCACCTGGGCTGTTTTCATAACTTGATCATTGTGAATTGCTTTGCTATAGATATTGATATGCCTGTATTACTATTGTATGCTAATTTTTGTTATTTAGAATAAATACTAAGGAGTGGGATAGCTGGGTCATATGGTGGTTCCATTCCTTTCTGAGAAATCATACTGTTCTCCAAAGTGACTGTGCTAATTTGCATCCCAACAATGTATGAGTGTACCGTTTCCTCATGTTGCCAGCAGTTGTTGTAATTTGTGTTCTTGATGATTGCCCTTTCAACTGGAGTGAGATAAAATCTCAGTGTAGATTAGATTTGCATTTCCCTGATTGTTAGGGATGTTGAACATTTTTGATATTTTTGTTGGCCTTTTACATTTCTTCTTTCGAGAAGTGTCTATTTAGTTCTTTTGCCTATTTGTTAATCGGGTTGGTTTCTTGGTGGTAAGTTTTTCCAGTTCTATATACTGGATATTAATTATCTCTCAGAGATCCCTGCTTCCACTTTTAAGAAAGAACTTTCTATCCCTAAATCTAAAGTATGATGATTATTGATTATATTAAGTTGTTGGACTTTCAGAATATATTTTCATAGCTTTAATGTGTATAGTTCCTTGGAAACAAACCATCTTTGGGGTATTATGGATGAACTTTAAAAGAAGAAAGCTAATCTTATGGAGTTCATATTTTAAAAATAGTATAGAGAATAATCAAAATTGGAGTCCATTTAGATTTTTTAAAATACCATTAATTAATTAAACCCAGGACCTTGTGCTTGCGAGGCAGGCACACTACCAACTGAGCTAAATCCCCAGCCCCTTATTTATTTATTTTTAAGTGGTGTTGAGAATCGAATCCAGTGCCTCACATGTGCTAAGCAAGCATTGTACCACAGAGCTACCAACCCATAGATTTCTGATATATAAGTATTTTAATTCCAGGGGTTTAAGAAGTTTTTCATTTTATATGAATGATTAATCTTTTGAAACTTAGTTGAAAACAGGAGACACATTTATTAATCTCTTTTTTCTTTTAACCTAGGAGGATAATGGAATTCCAGTGCATCTAAAGGGTGGGGTAGCTGATGCCCTGCTGTATAGAGCCACCATGGTTCTTACAGTTGGTGGTAAGACATTTGAAATCTTTAATGTTCATAGAAAAGTCATAATAATGTTAACAGAAGGCTCTGGAGCTTGTTTTTTGGGCCAAAAATGCATTCATTCTGTGTTCTGTAGCAGGGGCTTTTGAATATTTTGACTGATGCATAACACATCTTAACTCATGAGTACATATTTATGATTAAAACTACCTTTTACAGAATAATATTTAACTTTTACATATGCAAAGTCCAGTGATATTTTTTCAATGGGTTAGGCAAGTTCATTAGTCAGTATTAACAGGCACAAGTTGGTGTAGGAGCATAGTTAGGAATTTGAATGATTGCTGTCTGGGGAAGGAAGGGAAACAATATGTAGTTACTGTGTCCCCATCATATTTATAGGAATGCCACATACTTGAATTACTGTAACCCTTGTATGGGGTCTTTCACATGTCCTTGTTTTAAGAATGAGAAAATTATTAGTCACCCAAGATAATATTACTTCTATGTGGAAAAGCTGGAATTTGAACTCTTAATTACAAACTCTTCATGCCAAGGTAACTTCTTTAATTTAAACTGAAGACATTTAAAAGTAGAAGGGACATTTGTGGATTAAGATAGCAACCAGATAGTGACATTGGATTTTCTTAATAAGATAATGTCCTATATTCCTTCAGCCAATATAATTATTTCTTAGACATTCTGGTAATAGGTTTTAAAAAATATAATTTCATATATTAGCTATTTTTAATATTAAATTTTATTCTTTGAAAATCTCATCATCTTTGGTTTTACATTGTTACCGCACTTTGGGGAATGCATGTCTTTTTTTTTTTTTTATTTTAGCATTTCTCAGGCAGTGTTAGGTTAATATGGAAGTAGTCTTTACGTTCTTCATCTCATTCTTAAAACAGTTTATTATTAAGTTGACAGAATACATTTTGTATAGAAGTTAAATGTTAAAAATAGACGAAATGTATTTTAAATGTATTTACTTAAAATTTTGCCAGTATCTATCAAAGTACATTTTACATTTCCATTAAGGTAGTCTTAATGCCACCTTTGCCTTTTTATAATTTTTGAGCTGGAATATGAAATTTATACATTTAAATTCAGAATTTCTTGTAAGTTGTTATATTTGTTTTTCAGGAACGGCATATGCCATATACCAGTTGGCTATGGCTTCATTTCCCAAGAAGCAGGATTGACTACAGTCATCTCAGCAGTCATTTGGTTCAGTTTCATTCAGCTCTCTATGGACCAATAATCTGATAAATAACTGAACTCTTCTTTGGGGATCAATATTTATTGACTTGTACTAACTGCCACCAATAAAGCAGTCTTTACCATGCTTTGTCTTGTTTTATCACTTAAGGATAAATTGCACTAATAATCCAGCACTTATAAATCTTAGGTAAGAAGAAAAAAAATGATTCTTCTGTCCTTAAGTTTGTATAAATTACTGTTCATTTGATGGTATTGTAGTGAAGTTTTACTTTAAGCACCTGAGAATTATACAGTAGATGGTCTAATTTCAGTTAAGCCTAACACTTTCAAACATATTGCTTTCTTTTTCCCCCTTCCTCTACTGTATTCTTGAATAAACTGGAACCTGGGCATAGTGGAATCAGGTTGTTTGGACCCTAGGATCAAATCTTAAGTTTGTTTTATGTCAGATATGTCAGAGTATGTTTAAATATTGGATGTATTCCACAGTTTAGACTTAGGCTTTAATAGAATGACTGTAAAACAATTCAGTGTTTTCTTTTTTTCATACTCAGGATTGGCTTTTACTATGTTAATCTATATCATGTAAAAGTTTCTTAAAGTTATCTTCTAGAGGAGCATAGGGAGTCAAAGTTCATTATCTCTTCTGCAAAGTGTACATTTGTAGTACTAAATAAAATCAGGGTCTATTTGAGTCTGTGGGAAAGCTATGAGGCAGAGTTTTATAAACGTCAATTTCTAGATAAAATTAAGAAAAATATATTTGGAAAAATTGAGTCATTTAAAATTGCCATATTCAAGCTTTTGCTATCAAAACATTGAGGCTTAGGGTATAAATCTTTTTTTTTTTTTTTTTTATTTAATTTAATTTTTTATACTTTTTTATTATTTTTATTTTTTATTATTATTTTAGTTCATTGTACACAAATGGAGTACAATTATCATTTTCTGGTTGTACACAAAGTAGAAACATACAATTTGCATATTTATACATATACATAGGGTAAAGATGTTTGTCTCATTCTATTATCTTTCATTCCCCACCCCCTCCCCACCACTCAGTTTCCTCTATACAATCCATCCCTTCTCCATTCTTCCCATACCTTCCCCCACCCCTGCTATGTGTCATCAACCACTTATAAGAGAAATCATTCAGCCTTTGGTTTTTTGGGATTGGTTTATTTCATTTAACATGATCCTCTCCAATTCCATCCATTTACCTGCAAATATCATAATTTTATTATTCTTTTTTTTTTATTTTTTTTTTATTTTTTTCTTTTATTTACTTATTGATTCATTGAACACAAATGGAGTACAGCTATTGTTTCACTGTTTGTACACAAGGTAGAGTCACACCATCTGTGCATTCATGCATGTACACAGGGCAATGGTATCTGTCACACATTCTGTTATTAATTTTACCCCCCACCCACCCCCACCCCTCCCTTCCCTCTATGCTAGCTATCTTTCCTCCATTCTTGCCATCTTTCCCCCCCACATTATGCATCATCATTCATATATCAGAGAGACCATTCGGCTTTTGGATTTTTGGGATTGGCTGATCTCACTTAGCATAAGAGTTTCCAACATCATCCATTTACCTACAAATACCATAATTTTATTCTTCTTTATGGCTGAGTAATATTCCATTGTGTATATATACCACAGTTTCTTTATCCATTCATCTACTGAAGGGCATCTAGGTTGATTCCATAATCTAGCTATTGTGAATTGAGCCGCTATGAACATTGATGTGGCTGGATGGATTCACAGCCGAGTTCTACAAGACCTTCAAAGAAGAGCTTATTCCAATACTCCTCAAAGTATTTCATGAAATAGAGGAGGAGGGAACCCTTCCAAACTCATTCTATGAAGCTAATATCACCCTGATACCAAAACCAGAGAAGGACACATCAAGGAAAGAAAATTTCAGACCCATATCTCTAATATAAATCTTAAAGGGTAACCAATTACAGATTTTTAGCCTTAAACTCTGAGGTTGAAAGGATCTTGGTGGCCAGATTTTCTGTCTGCATACTTTTGAAGGGAGTGGAATAAACATTGTTAGACATTTGTAAAAACTGAAAAAGTCTTAAAATTGCACTAATTGGGCTAATTCAGTACTCGAGCTAAAGAGTAATCATTGATATTATTTTGAAACAAACTATCAGTATTTTACAAAGAAAATTTAGCTTTTGTAAATGTGATTTAAAATGTTTTTATGCAGTAATGTGAAAGACTTGAGAAAACAACCTTCATCTCTTGAAATTGTGACAGGCGCTTTATTATATATCTGGCTTAAATCAGTAAGACAATATGTAAAATACTTCTAGTAAGTTTTTTATGCCACAGTGTTCTCTTTAGGCTATGTTAATGTTGATAGGATTGGGTAAACTAAAATTAGATTTAAGTGTTTTAAAGACTTTAAAAAATCTTAGGTTAACTACTTGACCTTCACCCTAAAATTCTGCATTATAAGCCTGGGTAGAGTTGGAGGTGAGGGTGAAGGGCAAGATCCCAGAAGGAATTGCTAGACAGAATTCCATGGAAATGTGTGCTGCACTTCGTAGTTTTCAGAAAGAGAACTATTACTGATAGATTTCAGAGACACCCAGAATCCATGAAAGGAGTTTATAAGGGGCATATTGAAAAATGCAGGAAACAATAACCATTGTTACAATCTCTTTTAACTTTTATCGCAACACTATGCTTTTTTGAGATTAGTATCTTACTAAATAGAAAAAATTCTGTGATGCTATTAATAAAAACACTGTAGGAAGGTGAAATTTGGTCTGATCAAAATTATATTTGTAGTCTTTTATAGGTGAAGTTGCTAAGCTGGATTTACAGGTGAAACTAAATATTAGGCAACTTATTCAGGGCTGAGAAGTGGCACAAGATTTCAAGTGCAGGTTTAGCTAATCAAAAAATCTCAAGTCTTGATCCTTTTGGGTTCATAAGCATGACAATTAGGTGTTCATACTATTGTGAGATGTGCTTCCCTCCAAACCTTGTTAATATGTCAGCATGTTACCTGTCTGATGTAAAAAATTTAAAGAAAACAGTCTGGTATATCATCTTACCAGTTTGATTAAATATTGACTGGGCAATGTTGCTAGTACACTGTTAATAGCAATATGTGTAAATATGAAAACCCTAGAGGCTTTTGTTTCCCTGTGCGGTCTCTTGAAAGAGTGATTAATACTGTTTTCAGTTCCATCATTCAGTTTCTCATTGATCTCTAGTTCGCTGTCTACTACCCTTAGAGCCTCATCTATTCCATCTTATATTTGAAATTAGTCTCAGTGCTCTCTCCACTGAGACTTATTTCTGGTGCATACCATCCTCATTTTTTCCACACACCTGGGAATGCTCCCCAGATTGTACTGTAAACGTAGGCATCCTCACTTGTTCCAACATGCACTAAATGTTCCCTGTACTCATTTTCATCAAGAGCTTTCATTCCTTTGAATTAGAATTGTTGACAAGACCAGAAACCATTGTAACCTTGTAGTTAACAGGTTCATTTCAAACCTTGGAATTTGATAAGTAGCTAACCTTGCTAAGTTTTTACCTCATCAGTATAGGCCTGTCAATCCCAATTGTGTAGTTGTGTGCCTGCCTATGGTACTGGAACTAAATCCAGGAATGACTCTACCATTAAGCTACATCTCCAACTCTTTTTTACTTTTTACTGTGAGACAGAGTCTCAATAATTTGCCCAGGCCTACGTCAAACTTGCTTTTGCCTCAGACTCCTGAGTGCCTGGAATTACAGGTGTGGGCCACTGCACCCTACTAAATGTTTGGTACTCCTATTAACCCTGAAAGCAGGAACCACATATTTTCATCTCATTCCTATCACCTTGGCACTGAGTAGAGCTATCAACTATGGGTAGGGCAGGTTCACGGTTTCATTCATGGACTAGGTTCCTTTTGCCTTGACTCTCCTGTCCTTAGTTTATGGTGTTAATCCTCCTCTCAAGATGGATGCTTAATTCCAGTGGTCTCATTCATGTTCTAGCATTAAGAAGGAAGGGTGAAGGGTGTTACGTATGACATGCTAAATAAATGAGCTCTTTTTAAAGTCCAACACAGACTTCAGCTTTTATCTCTTGGGCTGTAGCTTTGTCACATGATCATGCCTAGATTCAAGGAGGCCAAGAAATGTTGCTAAGCAAAGTTGGGGTTTGGTTTAATAATAGGAGGCTGTTTAGTTGGCAACTAGCAGTCTTGGTGGAACAGGTTTGTTATTTAAAAGAATGCAGTCAACATGTAGAGGAGGCAAGACCTTGAAGCATTTTGGGTCCTAGCTCTACTCATTTCTGATGCCAGATCCAATGCCTGCTCTTATGGCTTGTTGGATTCAATTGGCCAATAATGTTTCCATCGGTTAGGTTATAACTTGCAACATTTTTCTTAAAGAAGAGGACACAACATACAAGGCCCTCAAATCTAAAAGTAGGAGAATGGTAGAACTGAAAAGAGATGCCCAGGAGACGTGAGCGGTTAATGCAGTGTTGAGCTGGTTATGCTGAAGGCCACATCATGTTGGGAGCCAATCAAGGTCATATCTATATTTGTACCCAAATAACCATGATTCTGAGCTCCCACCTGCCCATACAGGAACATCACTACCCTTCCCAGTTCATTTTTGTCCTTGGTACATCACATATATCCAGGAACATGATTTTCCACATCTTTCCCCTCTACTTGTTGTCATCTGCTTCACCAACACCTTGTAAAATCAACTTGGCCATGTGCTGCTCTACCCAAGGTTCTGTCTTCAGACCCCCCCCACACACTTTCCCTCCCCTATGTCTCAGGAAAAATTGGCTTGCATGGAGAAACGAGGAACACTTCTTCATGTATTCATTCAACAAGCATTGAAATGCCTCCTATGATCCTGGCAAGGTTCTAGCCACTGGGCGGCACATCAATGAACAAGACAGTTTCTGCTGTCAGGGAGTTACATTCTGAGACATGATTCCTCCATGAGCCTCTGAAGCAGCAACTCTGGAGGTCAGAGTGTTGCCAGGTTTCTGGTGAAGATCACTGTTCCCACTTTGGGTTCTGATTAGGATCTCTCTAATAAAGCCCTCTTGTGCCACAGAAAGAATAAACCATTTTTAAACACACAATACTTCAATCCTTACTTGCATAGCTATCTACATTTTTGTTTAGTTGATGGAACAAAACTTGCAAATGTAACCCCCTGCTGCACTGACAATCTTTCACATCTACGTGGAGACTCGGCTGTTTCCTCAAGTGGTTACTTGGGCTATTGTGGCATCTTCACAGAACAAGGTAAGAGCTAAGTTGTCACTTCTTGCAAAACTGGGGAGCTTTACTATGGAGCTACATCCCAGTCCTTTTTATTTTTTCTTTTGAGACAGGGTTTTGCCAGGTTGCAAATGTCTCTCTATGTTGCTGAGGCTGGCCTTGAACTTGCGATCCTCCTGCCTCAGCCTCCTTAGTTGCTGGGATTCTAGGTATACAACACTGCACCCAGCTAACAGCTACTCTTTTGACATGACAGGATTTTTGACTTTTGATACATGCATTGAATTTTCAAAATTGAGAACCCTGTTTCAATCAGATGCAAACTAGGGCTGGGGATGTGGCCCAGTGGTTGAGTGCCCCTGAGTTCAACTCCTGGTACCCCACAACACAAACAAATAAAAAATCCCAAAAAAAAGCTCAACTTGAAACTAATGTTCACGAATCAATTCAGATTTGATAGCAATTTTATGACATAGTGGAAGTTCTCAGGTCAGCAGGCATGGTGGTATACACTTGTAATCCCCAGAGACTCACCACTGGGGAGGCTGAGGCAGGAAGACTGCAAGTTTGAGGGCCTGGCTACCTACTGAGACACTGCATAAAAAAATTAAAAAATAAAAATAAAAAAATGAAAAAAATTAAGAGACATTGCAAAGGAGCCATGTTACCACAAGGGGGCAGTATTGCCCTCTTACCACAATATCATCAACTGATACTTCACTACATCTAAATTTAAATATCAGGATCTTGCCCGTCTGAAGCTATCCACTTTTTTTCTTTTGTCTAAATGTTTTCATTTGAAACAAATAGTTGTACTAAGCAAGACTACTTTCCCCACTCCAAACTAAAACAGCACAATAGGGGCAAAATTCATTTGGTAGCACAGTCCTAGTATGTGAGCATCCTCCTCAACATGGTTGGGGTAATCTTATTCACAAGCAGTTGTTCTTATGTAAAATATTACCCGCAGACTACTAGTGTCACACAAAGTGGTCTTAATTCTGTGTGTGGGCAGTATGTTCTCTAAGTGCCAAAATGTGGCAGAAGCACAAACATAACACACTGTTTTAAGAAACCAAATAATTCAAAGTAGAATTTTCAATCCCCCCATCTCCCATGCAAAAAGTAGTGCTGGGATCTTACACCCCGGTTTGATTTTCATCCTGACCATTTACAAAGTGTTCCCCTATGACTTGTGTCTTAGGGTTATGGGTAAAAAGCTCATTCACTTTGAAGTGAGGTATATCTACTCCTTTCTCCTCTTTGCATTTATGTTCATGTTCCTTGGGGCGGCTGCTATCTGAGGATCTCTTGTTAGAGTCGCCATGCTGTTAGGTGAAGCCTTTCACTTCTGTGAAATCTATAGCACTGCTTACATGTACATGTAATAGCAGGCATGCTTTGCATTTCGCATTCACCCCATTTGATTTTAAGTTCCTTGAGGAAAATGATGTCTTATGTTTCTTTAGTCTATTATATTTATCAGTTTAAAGAATGAGTATTTTATGAGCATCCTCTAAATACATGCTGAGTTCTTAATGTTTCAGAAAGTTTTTTTAAATTTTTTTTATTTTTACAGACTGCATTTTGATTCATTGTACACAAATGGGGTACATCTTTTCATTTCTATGGTTGTGCACGATGTAGGTTCACACCAGTCATGCAATCACACATGTACATAGGGTAATGATGTCTGTTTCATTCCACCATTTTTCATACCCCCCTCATTTCCCTCTAAGTAATCTAAAATTCCTCCATTCTTCTCTTATCCCCCATCCCTCCACCCCTGTTATACATCATCATCCACTTATCAGGGAAAACTTCAGCCTTTGTTTTTTTGGGATTGGCTTATTTCACACAGCATGATATTCTCCAATTCCATCCATTTATCTGCATATGCCATAATATTATTCTTCTTTATGGTTGAATAATATTCCATTGTGTATATATACCACAGTTTCTTTATCCATTCATCTGTTGATCATCTGTTGAAGG
Organism: Glaucomys volans; assembly: GCA_020662805.1. Lineage (NCBI taxonomy): Eukaryota > Metazoa > Chordata > Mammalia > Rodentia > Sciuridae > Glaucomys > Glaucomys volans. Next base: position 5,988 of record JAJEJO010058335.1, on the reverse strand, counting down.
GCATCTAGGTTGGTTCCACAATCTAGCTATTGTGAATTGAACTGCTATAAACATTGATGTGGCTGCATTACTGTAATATGCTAATTTTAAGTCCTTTGGCTATAAACCGAGGAGTGGGATAACTGGGTCAAAAGGTGGATCCCTTCCAAGTTTTCTGAGGATTCTTCACACTGCTTTCCAGAGTGGCTGTACCAATTTGCAACTCCACCAGCAATGTACAAGTGTGCCTTATTCCCCACATCCACACCAACATCTATTATTGTTTGTGTTCTTAATTATAGCCATTCTAATTGGAGTAAGATGAAATCTTAGAGTTATTTTAATTTTCATTTCTTTAATTACTAGAGATGTTGAACACTTTTTCATATATTAATCACCTGTATATCTTCTGTAAAGTGTCCACATCCTTGGCCCATTTATTGATTGGGTTCTGTGTATTTTTGGTGTAAAGTTTTGTAAGTTCTTTATAAATTTTGGAGATTAGTGCTGTATCTGAAGTGCATGTGGAAAAGATTTTCCTCCACTCTGTAGGCTCTCTTTTCACATTATTGATTGTATCCTTTGCTGTGAAAAAATTTTTTAGTTTGAATCCATCCCATTTCTTGATTCTTGCTTTGATTTCTTGTGCTTTGGGGGTCTTGTTAAGGAAGTCTGATCCTAAGCCAACATGATTTGGGCCTACTTTTTCTTCTATTTGGTGCAGGGTCTCTGGTCTAATTCCTAAGTCCTTGAACCATTTTGACTTGAGTTTTGTGCAGGGTGAGAGATAGAGGTTTAATTTCATTTTGCTGCATATGGATTTCCAGTTTTCCCAGCACCATTTGTTGAACAGGCTATCTTTTCTCCATTGTATGTTTTTGACTCCTTTGTCTAGTATGAGGTAACTGTATTTATGTGGGTTTGTCTCTGTGTCTTCTCTTCTGTACCAATGGTCTACCTGTCTATTTTGGTGCCAATACCATGCTGTTTTCGTTACTATTGCTCTGTAGTATATTTAAGGTCTGGTATTGTGATACCTCCTGCTTCACTCTTCCTGCTCAGGATTGTTTTGTCTATTCAAGGTCTCTAATTCTTCCAGAGGAAGTTCATGATTGCTTTCTCTGTTTCTATGAGGAATATCATTGGGATTTTAATTGGAATTGCATTGAATCTGTATAGTGCCTTTGGTAGAATGGCCATTTGACAATATTAATACTACCTATCCAAGAACATGGGAGATCTTTCCATCTTCTAAGGTTTTCTTCAATTACTTTCTTTAGTGTTCTGTAGTTTTCATTGTAGAGGTCTTTCACCTCTTTTGTTAGATTAATTCCCAGGTAGTTTTTTTTTTTTTTGAGGCTATTGTGAATGGAGTGGTTTTCCTAATTTCTCTTTCAGAAGATTCATCACTTATGGAAAGAAATGCATTAGATTTATGTGTATTGATTTTATATCTGGCTACTTTGCTGGATTCATTTATTAGTTCTAGAAGTTTTCTAGTGGAGCTTTTTGGATCCTCTAAATATAGAATCATGTCATCAGCAAAGAGTGACAGCTTGAGTTCTTCTTTTCCTATTCATATCCCTTTAATTCCTTTGGTCTGTCTAATTGCTCTGGCTAGTGTTTCAAGGATGATGCTGAATAGAACTGATGAAAGAGGGCATCCCTGTCTTGTTCCAGTTTTTAGAGGGATTGCTTTCAGTTTTTCTCCATTTAGAATGATGTTGGCCATGGGCTTAACATAGATAGCCTTTACAATGTTGAGGTATGTTCGTACCATCCCTATTTTTTCTAGTGTTTTAAGCATGAAGGGGTGCTGTATTTTATCAAACACTTTCTCAGCATCTATTGAAATAATCGTATGATTCTCAACTTTAAGTCTATTAATGTGATGAATTATATTTATTGACTTCTGAATATTGAACCAACCTTGCATCCCTGGGATAAGCCCCACTTGATCATAGTGCACTATCTTTTAAATATGTTTTTGTATGTAATTGCCAGAATTTTGTTAAGGATTTTTGCATCTATGTTCATCCGGGATATTGGTTTAAAGTTTTCTTTCCTTGATGTGTCTTTGTCTGATTTTGGTATCAGAGTGATACTAACTTCATAGAATGAGTTTGGAAGAGTTCCCTCCTTTTCTGTTTCCTGGAATACTTTGAGGAGTATTGGTATAGTTCTTCTTTAAAGGTCTTATAGAATTTGGCTGAGAATCTATCTGGCCCTGGACTTTTCTTGGTAGGCTTTTGAGGGCTCCTTCTATTTCAGTGCTTGAAATTGATCTGTTTCAATTGTGTAAATCTTCCTGATTCAGTTTGGAAGGTCATATGTTTCTAAATATTTGTCAATGTCTTCAATATTTTCTATTTTGTTGGAGTACAGATTTTCAAAGTAGCTTCTGATTATGTTATGTATTTCAATGGTGTCTGTCGTGACCTTTCCTTTTTCATCCCAAATTCTAGTAATTTGAGTTTTCTCTCTTCTTCTCTTCATTAGTGTGGCTAAGGGTTTATCAACTTTGTTTACTTTTTCAAATAACCAATTTATTGTTTTGTCAATTTTTTGAATTGTTTCTCTTGTTTCAATTGCATTGATTTCAGCTCTGACTCTATTTCCTGTCTTCTACTATTTTTGGTACTGATCTGTTCTTCTTTTTCTAGGGCTTTGAGATGTAATGTTAGGTCATTTAGTTGTTGACTTTTTATTTTTTTTAATGTATGAGCTCAATGCAATGAACTTTCCTCTTAGTACTGCTTTCAGAGTGTCCCAGAGATTTTGATATGTTGTGTCATTGTTCTCATTTACCTCTAAGAATTTTTTCATTTCCTCCCTGATGTCTTCTGTTATCATTGCATCATTCAATAGCATATTATTTAGTCTCCAGGTGTAGGAATAGTTTTTGATTTTTATTTTATCATTGATTTCTAATTGCATTCCATTATGGTCTGATAGAATACAAGATAGTATCTCTATTTTTTACATTTACTAAGGGCTTCTTTGTGGCATAGTATATGGTCTATTTTGGGGAAGGATGCATGAGCTGCTGAAAAGAAAGTATATTCATTTGATAATGGATGAAATACTCTGTATATGTCCATTAAGTCTATATCATTGATTTTATTATTTAGTTCTATGGTTTCTTTGTTCAGTTTCAGTTTTGCAAGATCTATCCACTAGTGAGAGTGATGTGTTAAAGTCACCCAGTATTATTGTGTTTTGGTTTATTTGATTCTTAAAATTGAGAAGCATTTGTTTGATGTACATAGATGTTCCATTGTTTGGGGCATGAATATTTAAAATTCTTATGTCTTGCTGGTTGATGGCTCCCTGCAGCAGTATGAAATGTCCTTCTTTTTTTAATTTTTTAAAAAAATGTTTACAGACTTCATTTTGATTCATTGTACACAAATGGGGTACAAATTTTCATTTCTATGGTTGTGCATGATGTGTATTCATACCATTCATGTTAATCATACATGTACATAGGGTAATGATGTCTGTCTCATTCCACCATTTTTCATACCCCTTCCCCATCCCCCTCTAATTTCCCTCTTTGTAGTCTAAAGTTCCTCCATTCTTCTGTCAGCCCCCACACCCTCAATCTGATTCTATATCATCATCTACTTATCAAGGAAAACATTCAGCCTTTGTTTTTTGGGGATTGGCTTATTTCACTTAGCATGATAATCTCTAATTCCATCCATTTATCCGCAAATGCCATAATGTTATCCTTCTTTATGGCTGAGTAGTATTCCATTGTGTATATATACCACAGTTTCTTTACACATTCATCTGTTGAAGGGCATCTAGGTTGGTTCCACAGTCTAGCTATTGTGAATTGAGCTGCTATAAACATTGATGTGGCTGTGTTACTGTAGTATGCTATTTTTAAGTCCCTTGGGTATAAACTGAGGAGTGGGACAACTGCATCAAAAGGTGGGTCCATTCCAAGTTTTCTGAGGATTCTCCACACTGCTTTCCAGAGTGGCTGTACTAATTTGCAATTCCACCAGCAATGTACAAGTGTGCCTTTTCCCCCACATCCACACCAACATCTATTATTGTTTGTGTTCTTGATAATAGCCATTCTAATTGGAGTGAGATGAAATCTTAGAGTTTTTTAATTTGCATGAAATGTCCTCCTTTATCCCTTCTGACAAACTTAGGTTTGAAGTCCACTTTATCTGATATGAGGGTGGAAACTCCTGCTTTTTTACTCAGTCCATGTGCATGGTATGTTTTTTCCCCATCCTTTCACCCTTAGTCTGTGGATGTCTTTTTCTATGAGATGAGTCTCTTGAAGGCAGCATACTGTTGGTTTTTTTTCTTTTTAATCCAGTCTGCCAGTCCATGTCGTTTGATTAATGAGTTTAGTCCATTAACATTCAGGGTTATTATTGTGATATGATTTGTATTCCTGGTAATTTTGGCTTATTTTTGGTTTTTAACTTGACTTGGTTTCTCCTTTGATTGGCGTTTCCTTTAGGGTAATTCCTCCCTTTGCTGACTTGTATTGTTGTTTTTCACTTTCTCCTCAAGAAATATTTTGCTGAGAATATTCTGTAGTG
>JAJEJO010058333.1:0-18191 GCA_020662805.1 Glaucomys volans | reverse complement strand
ACAGATTCAATACAATCCCCATCAAAATACCAATGACATTCTTCACAGAATTATAAAAATCAATTCTTAAATTCATTTGGAAGAATAAGAGACCCAGAATAGCCAAAGCACTACTGAACAGGCAAAGTGACTCAGGAGGCATCAAAATACCTGATCTGAAGTTATACTACAGAGCTATAGTTACAAAAAAGCATGTTATTGGCATCAAAATAGACATGAAGAACAATGGAACAGAGTAGAAGACACAGAGACAAATCCACATATCTACAGCCATCTGATACTTGACGAAGGTACCAAAAGATATATTTTGTAGGAAAGACAGCCTTTTAAAGAAATGGTGCTGAGCAAATTGGATCTTTGTGTATGTAGAAAAATGAGTCTAGATCCCTGTCTCTCAGCCTGTACAAAAGTCAAGTTGAAATAAATCAACGGCCTAGGAATTAGACCAGAAACCTTGCAAATGCTAGAAGAAAACATAGGATCAACACTCCATTATATAGGCATAGGCACCAACTTCCTCAACAAGACCCCTAAAGCTCAATAAATAAAACCAACTATCAATAAATGGGATGCTATCAAATTAAAAACTTCTGGGGACTGGGGATATAGCTTAGTTGGTAGGGTGCTTGCCTCACAAGCACAAGACCCTGGGTCCAATCCCCAGCACCGCAAAACGAAAAACAAAACAAAACAAAGAAACATAAGAGCATGAAGAGAGAGCCTGCAGAATGGGAGAAAAACTTTGCCCGTGCTTCAAAGGACCATTTCCCAACATTGTCAATCAAGTCACACACTTCCAAAGGGAAAAGTAGTTAGTGATCAAATGACTGGCTTTTATATTCTTTCCCTAATGCTTACAAGGATTTTGATCTTTTTTATCATAACTATGATCCCACAAGAGTAAGAAGTAAGTAATAGGATGGTTGGATAACTTACTAAAGGCTCAGTTGTTTCTGAGGAGGTATTTTACACAAAAGAAAATAGCAGTTGTCCTTCCACATATGTGTTGGACTTTTAGATCTCTAAGAGAAATTGGCAAAAGATACCTTATCTCAGTATTTGCATTTATTGACTTCAATTGGTAACTTTAAATAAACTCATCTCATGCAATCCTCGAATTACTTCTGAGAAGCAAAGAAGTTTGGCCAAGATCACTCTATAATTAGTAGTAGACAGTCTTTCTGTCTCTGGAGCCCATCCTACTTAAGGAAATCAGGTAGTATAATTAACAATAAACAAGAGAATATTTTAACATCCCATCAATGCTGAGGTGTCCTGGGCTGGGATTATTTAGTACCACCAAGATTATCCACCTGGGAGGAAATGTCTGTACTTGTGCAAATAAACAGAAGGACCTATAAATTTGCTTATCAACTGGAGAACCCTTTCACTGACCTGTTGCCTAGAAGAAGATGACTAAAAAGTTCACATCCCATTGCCCTCTATACCTGTTTGTTTGGGAACTTCCTCAGAGAAACAACTTGGCTGATGGAGTGCAGGGCTTATTAATTACTGACTTGGATCTCCCTTACTGCCCACCATTACACTCCCTGGAGGAGTCTGGAATTATTTGGAATCTGAATCCTGACTCACCCATTCCTCTGGTGAAACCTTTTTTCTTTTTTTCCATACTTCACTCTTTTGGTAGTTTGGCTAGGTATAGAATCCTATATCTAGCCAAAATTCTTTATTTTATTTTATTTTTAAAATTTTGATTCATTGTACACAAATGGGGTACAACTGTTGTTTCTCTGGTTGTATACAGAGTCACACCATTTGTGTAATCATACATGTACATAGGATAATGATGTTTGTCTTATTCTCTTATCTTTCCTTCCCCCTGCCCCCTCCCCACCCCTCATTTTCCTCTTTCCAATTTCCAATTTCCTCTTTCCAATTCATTCTTCCTCCATTCTTGCCTCCCCCATCATTATGTATCATCATCCACTTATCTGAAAAATCATTTGGCCTTTGTTTTTTGGGGATGGCTTATTTCTCTTAGCATGACCTTCTCCAAGTCCATCCATTTACCTGCAAATGCCTTAATTTTATTCTTCTTTATGGCTGAATAATATTCCATTATGTATATACACCACAGTTTCTTTATCTATTCTATCTGTTGAAGGGCATCTAGGTTGGTTCCACAATCTAGCTATTGTGAATTGAGCTGCTATAAACATTGATGTAGCTGAGTCACTGTAGTATGCTAATTTTACCTCCTTTGGGTATAGGCCAAGGAGTGGGATAGCTGGGTCAAATGGTCATTCCATTCCAAGTTTTCTAAGGAATCTCCACACCACTTTCCAGAGAATGTATGAGTGACCCTTTTTCCTCACATCCTCGCCAACACCTATTGTTGCTTGTATTCTTGATAATAGACATTCTAATTGAGGTAAGGTGAAATCTTAGGGTAGTTTTGATTTGCATTTCTCTTATTACTAGAGATGTTGAACACTTTTTCATATATCTGTTGGTTACTGGGAGATCTTATTCTGTGAAGTGTCTTCTCATTTCCTTAGCCCAGTTATTGATTGGATTATTTGTATTCTTGGTGTAACGTATTTTGAGATTTTTATAGATTCTGGAGATTAGTGCTCTGTCTGAAGTGCATATTGAAAAGATTTTCTCCTACTCTGCAGGCTCTTTTTTTCACATTACTAATTGTCTCCTTTGCTGAAAAAAAGCTTTTTAGTTAGAATTCATCCCATTTATTGTTTCTTGCTTCTATTTCTTGAGATCTAGCGGTCATGTTAAGGAAGTCTGGTCCTAAGCCAACAAGATGAAGATTCAGGCCTACTTTTTCTTCAATTTGGTGCAACGTCTCTCTTCTAAACCCCAGGTCCTTGATCCATTTTTGAGTGGAGTTTTGTGCAGGGTGAGAGATAGGGGTTTAATTTCATTTTGCTGCATATAGATTTCCTGTTTTGCCACAACCATTTGTTGAAGAGGCTATCTTTTCTCCATTGTATGTTTTTGGTACCTTTGTCTAGTGTGAGATAACTGTACTGATGTGAGTTTGTCTCCATGTCTTCTATTCTGTACCATTGGTCTACCTGTCTATTTTGGTGTCAATACCATGCTGTTTTTGTTACTATTGCTCTGGAGTATAGTTGAAGGTCTGGTATAGTGATATGTCTTGCTTTGCTCTTCCTGCTAAGGATTGCTTTGTATATTCTGGGTTTCTTATTCTTCCAAACCATGAATTTCATGATTGCTTTCTCTATTTCTATGAGGTACGTCATTGGGATTTTAGTTGGAATTGCATTGAATTTGTATAGTGCTTTTGGCAGTATGGCCATTTTGACAATATTAATTCTGCCTATCCAAGAACATGGGAGATCTTTCTATCTTCTAAGGTTTTCTTAAATTTCTTTCTTTAGTGTTCTATAGTTCTCATTGTAGAAGTCTTTCACCTCTTTTATTAGATTGATTTCAAAGTTTTTTTTTTTTTGAGGCTATTGCGAATGGAGTAATTTTCCTAATTTCTCTTTCAGATGATTCATTGTTTATGAATAAAAATGCATTAGATTTATGAGTGTTGATTTTATATCCTGCTACTTTGCTGAGTTCATTTATGAGCTCTAGAAGTTTTTTGGTGGAATTTTTTGGATCCTGTAAATATAGAATCATGTCATGAGCAAATAGTGATAAATTGAATTCTTCTTTTCCTATTTGTATTCCTTTAATTCTTTGGTCTGTCTAATTGCTCGAGCTAGTGTTTCAAGGATGAGGTTGAATAGAAGTGGTGAAAGAGGGCATTCCTGCTTTGTTCCAGTTCTTTGGGGAAATGCCTTTAGTTTTTCTCCATTTAGAATGATGTAGGCCATGGGCTTAGCATAGATAGCCTTTACGATGTTGAGGTATGCTCCTACTATCCCTATTTTTTCTAGTATTTTGAGCATGAAGGGGTGCTGTATTTTATCAAATGCTTTTTCTGATCTATTGAAATAATCATATGATTCTTAACAACTTTAAGTCTGTTGATGTGGTGAATTACATTTATTAATTTCTGGATGTTGAACCAATCTTGTATCCCTGGGATGAAACCCATTTGATCATGGTCCATTATCTTTTTAATATGTTTTTGTATGCGATTTGCTAAAATTTTGTTAATAATTTTTTCATCTATGTTCATTAGGGATATTGGTCCGAAGTTTTCTTTCCTCAATGTATCTTTGTCTGGCTTTAGTATTAGGGTTATACTCTTTTCATAAAATGGGTTTGGAATGGTTCCCTCCTTTTCTATTTCATGGAATACTTTGAAAAGTATTGGTTTAAGTTCTTCTTTGAAGGTCTTGTAGAACTTTACTGAGAATCCATCTGATTCCAAATTTTTCTTCGTTGTTAGGCTTTTGATGGCTTCTTCTATTTCATTGCTTGAAATTTATCTGTTTAAATTCTGTATGTCCTCCAGACTCAGTTTGAGTGGATCATATGTCTCTAGAAACCTGTCAATATCTTCAAGATTTTCCATTTTGTTGGAGTATAGATTTTTAAAATAGGTTCTAATTGTGTTTCGTATTTCAATAGTGTCTGTCGTGATATTTCCTTTTTCATCATGAATTTTAGTAATTTGAGTTTTCTCTCTCCTTCTCTTCATTAGTGTGGCTAAGGGTTTATATCAATTTTGCTTATATTTTCAAAGAACCAACTTTTTGTTTTGTCAGTTTTTTGTATTGTTTCTTTTGTTTCAGTTTCATTGATTTCAGCTCTGATTTTAATTATTTCCTGTCTTCTACTACTTTTGGTGTTGATCTGTTCTTCTTTTTCTAGGGCTTTGATCTGTAATTTTAGGTTATTAGTTGACTTTTTATTCTTTTCTTCAATGTGCTCCATGCAATGAATTTTCCCCTTAGTACTGCTTTCATAGCATCCCAGAGATTTTGATATGTTGAATGGTTGTTCTTGTTTACCTCTAAGAATTTTTATCTCCTCCCTGATGTCTTCTGCTATACATGCATCAGTCAATAGTGTATTATTTACTCTCCACATGTTGGAGTAGTTTCTGTTTGTTTTTTTTTAATCATTGATTTCTAATTTCATTTCATTATGATCTGATAGAATACAAGGTAGTATCTCTATTTTGTTGTATTTGCTAAGGGTAGCTTTGTGGCACAGTATATGGTCTATTTTAGAGAAGGATCCATGTGCTGCTAAGAAGAAAATATTTTCATTTGTCGTTCGATGGAATATTCTATATATGTGTGTTAGGTCTAAATTATTGATTGTGTTATTGAGTTCTATGTTTTCTTTGTTCACTTTTTGTTTGGAAGATCTGTCCAATGCTGAGAGAGGTGTGTTAAACTCACCTAGTATTATGGTGTTATGGTCTATTTGGTTCCCTGGAATTGAAAAGGATTTATTTGACATACATGGATGTGCCATTGTTTGGGACATAAATATTTATGATTGTTATGTCTTGCTAATTTATACTTCCTTTAAGCAGTATGAAATTCCTTCTTTATCCCTTCTAAGTTTGGCTTGAAGCCTGCTTTATCTGATACGGGGATGGAAATCCCTGCTTATTTACTGAGTCCATGTGTGTGGTATGTTTTCTTCCCAACCTTTCTCCTTTAGTCTGTGGGTATATTTTAGTATGAGATGCATCTCTTGAAGGTAGCATATTGTTGGGTCTTTCTTTTCAATTCAATCTGCCAGTCTATGTCGTTTGATTGATGAGTTTAGGCCATTAACATTCAGGGTTATGATTGAGATATGACTTGTATTCCTGGTCATTTTGGCTTATTTTTGGTTTTTAACTTGACATGGTTTCTCCTTTATTTGGTTTTTCCTTTGGTGTAGTTCCTCCATTTGCTGACTTACATTGTTGTTTTTCATTTCTTCCTCATGGAATATTTTGCTGAGAATGTTCTGTAGTTCAGGCTTTCTATTTGTAAATTCTTTTAACTTTTGTTTATCATGGAAGGATTTTATTTCATCATCAAATCGGAAGGTAAGTTTTGCTGGGTGTAATATTTTTGGTTGGCATCCATTTTCTTTCAGAGTTTGAAATATATTGTTCCAGGCCCTTCTAGCTTTTATGATCTTTGCTGAGAAATATGCTGATATCCTTATTGGTTTCCTCCATATGTAATCTAATGCATTTCTCTTGCAGCCTTTAAAATTCTATCTTTATTTATTTATCTATTTATTTTGGAACCAGGGATTGAACTCAGGTACACTTGGCCACCGAGTCACATCCCCAGCCCTATCTTGTATTTTATTTAGAGACAGGGTCTCACTGAGTTGCTTAGGGCCTCGCTAAGTTGCTGAGGCTGGCTTTGAACTCACGATCCTCCTGCCTCAGCCTCCCAAGTCGCTTGGATTACAGGCATGCACCACCATGCCCGGCTTTATTTTGTATGTTAGGTATTTTCATTAAAGTGTGCCTTGGTGTTGATCTATTGCAATTTTGTACATTTGGTGTCCTGTAAGCCTCTTGTATTTGATTTTCAATTAATTCTTCAGACTTGGGAAATTTTCTGATATTATTTCTTTGAATATATTATTCATTCCTTTGGTTTGTATCTCTGTGCATTCCTCAATCCCAATAATTCTTAAATTTGGTCTTTTCATGACATTCCATAATTCTTGGAGGTTTCATTCATGATTTCTTACCATCTTGGTAAGAAATTCTGTTTGGTCAACTTTGTTTTTAAGATTAAATATTTTGTCTTCAATGTCTGAGGTTCTGTCTTACAAGTGATCTAGTCTGTTGGTTATGCTTTCTATTGAGTTTTTTATTTGTTTTTTTTCCTTCATTTCAAGGATTTCTGTTTGTTTCTTTTTTTTCAGAATCTCTATCTCTTTATTGAAATGATCTTTTACTTCCTGCATTTGCTCTTTCAACTGGTTATTGGTGATCATTCATTGCTGCATTTGCTCTCTTATCTCATCCTTTGCTTCTCAGATCATTTTAATTATGTACATTTTAAACTACCTTCTGACATTTCTTCTATCATGCTGTCACTGACTTCTATTGATATACCATCTAGGTTTTTGGGGGGACACTGTCTTCCTTTTTTTTCTTTTTTTCATGTTGTTGTTGTATCTTCCTCTCTAGCAGTGTAAATTCAGGTAATGCAGTTACCCTTATAGACTTATAGTGTCCCTGCAGGTTTCCAATACCTCAACCTTAACACGGAAGATCAATATTAGCAGCACACAATACAAACAATGTGCATCCTTAACCCAAATAGTCCCTATTAAGATATTAACAGTATTATCTTAATAAATAGAGATGATGAGTTCTATTATTATCTATAGCATAAACAATAGGTTTGCAATAAGGACCACAATTTGTAGTGGTGGACAAAGAGGATGGGGAGGGGTGTAGGATGTAATGTTAATAAGATAAGAAGTGAGTCTATAGAGGTACTACATCATAGGAATAGTGAATGTGAAATTAAATGAAATTGATTGTTATCATGAGAAAAGGGAGAGTCTCTAAGGAAACAGATAAGAGGAAAATAGGGAGAGTGAGAAAAATAATAAAAAAGTAGAAATAATAGTAGGTATAATAGGAGTATTTGTAATAATATTACTAATAAAAAATTTCTACAATAAAACTATACTGTACTGTCCAAACCTCCTAGTCTTCAGTAGCCTGATACCTGAGAGGTACTTGATAATTGGTGTCTCAGGAAGGGAGGTGCCCCATTAGAAATGTAGCCTCCAGGTTGGGACTAATCCATGATGGCAGTCAGAAGTGAACTACCCACATGTTGGTAAATGGTCAGCTGCAGCTGCAGTCTGAGCGCTAGACCAGGCAAGGCACAGGCACTGGAGACAGTGGGCACCGGGCCTGGGCATTGTGTAACTGGAGGTGTGCACGGGTGCTGGGGCCAGGCTGGGCCAGGTCTTCCTCTGGTGAATTTTATCACTTACAGTAGGAAAAAAAATGCAGCCATACAGAAACTGATTATTTGGCTGTAATCTTCTCTTTCAAGGAGGCAATGGAAACCTAAGGATCCTTGACTTAGGAAAGGCACTGGCAAGGCTGTTGGTCATATCTGTGACAGCCCTTTCTTTTCCAGGTTTTATTTGTAAGATTTAGTTTACTTATTTGCACTCACAGATATGAAAAGTTCAGGCCAATACATTTTAATAATAAATATTCATGAAACCATCCAACAAGATATAGAATATGCCCATGCCCATCACCCAGCGTGTCTCCTCTTGTCCCTTTCTAGTCAGCTCCCACCTCTCTACTCACTCTGAAGAAGCAAGTACTGCTTTGGTTTTAATAACCATAGATCAGTGTTGCAGTTCTTGGATTCCACATCCACAGTCATGCAATGCATGGTCCCATGTAGAGCTTCTTTCATTCAACATAATGCTTTGAGATTCATCCATGTTTGTTTAGTGCATCAGTAGTTTTTTTTTCTTTTATTTTTAAGCTGTATGCCTTTCTATATGTCTACTACAATTTCAACAGTTATTTATTTTTTCAATTTACAGATATTTTGGTTGTCTTTAGTTGGGGGTTAACTATCTTTTTTGGAAAGAATTCAGGTTATGTAACTGGAATATGCTTCATGTGAAATTGAGAAAGAATGTTTGTACAACAGGAGGGTTTTTCTAACAAAGGTTTTTCTGAAGAGAAAACAGGATTGAGCTTGTTCTGGAACACAGGGAATTTTAAATGAACTTTCTAAAGCATCTAATACTAAGAGTTGAGGGGCATAGGAATCTTTTCTAGGGAACATGTGGTATCTCCTTTATTGAAAGACCTTGATGATCTTCTTTCTGATTGATTGGAGATGAATAGCCACTTTTTTTTTTTCCCCAAGAAACCACTTTAGTAGCAGCCCTTGTCAGGATGTGCTGTGCTATCTGAATAGACTGCTCATTGGAGAAGCTTCAGCTTCCTATAACATGGTGAAATCCCATCCTATACCTGGTTCATGTGTTCATTCACTCACTCATTCATTTAACACGTGTCTGACTATACACTCTGAGCTCTGCTGAAGGTTAAAGTTGAAAAGAAAAACATTTTGTTTGAGAGTATTTAAACAGAAAGAGACCTCCTGGGCCCAATATAAAAGTGTTTTGTGTTATTGTTTGGCATATTCTTTCGATGGTGCACTTATAGATATAAACGTTAATATTTACTATGGCAAAAACCTGGTCTGTTCTTTCCTTTCTTAGAGAGTCATTGTATGTCCACATGGGGTAGGATAATTGGACCTGCCCAACGGTGTCAACAATGTCCTGACATTTAATCTTCATTCCTGCCCGTTTTCTTCCTACTCACTATCTCTGCTTCAGAAAAGAAGGAATGATTAATCTGACTGATGAACCTGGGGGAGAAGTCAGCCTAGCTCCTTTTCCAGTTCCTCTTTTAGGGTGTTATTGTCCACAGTTGTCATAGGTACAAAGGCGCCTGCCCACAGAGTGGAGAGAGCAAGAGGGCTGAAGCTGTTCAGGTAATTATACCAGAGGCTGGGAGGGCAAGTGAGTTCCATTCAAGAGTGAAATACCAGCCCAACCATTGGCTTAGCTCTAATGTTCCCTGACAATTTTTGAGTGAAGGCAGTACATCCTCTCCAAGTATATCATCTTTTTTAAAGTTCTGTCATTTCCTATCTTAATTTGTACTAGAATAGGAAGAGGGATTGTGACAAAATACAATCTTCAAAAAAATGAAAACAAAACTCTCATACAAATATTTGAAGAGTACATGTGAAAGAGATATTTGATTCATTAATGATGAAACTGTCAGGCAGGTCAAACTGATTCAAAGAAAATCCAAGGGAATGAAAGAGAGTAAAAGACAGCTAAAATCAATTGCTAAGTTAGATATAAACTGGTTGATGTTTTACCACTAAGAATAATTAATCAATATTTGAGAGAAAAAGTGTTGTTAATAAAGAAACTATTTTTATAAAGTTGTAAATACAAATTTTAATAATATATGCAAAGTCATTTTGCATATTTGAACTATAAAAACATCCTCTTTTATTTTTATCCTCAGTGGGTTTTTTCAGTTTTTAAAAATTATAATTATTAACATTTTAATTGTGCAAATTAATGGAATTCACTGAGATATTTTCATACATGCATACATAATGCATTAGTTACCTCCCTTCTATTCTCAGCCTCCCTCCCCAATCCTTGCCCTAGCACCCTTCCCAATACCTAAAATTCCCCAGTGACCACTCTTCCATTCTTTACTTCAACAAGATTCACTTTTGGGTTTCCTTAAATGAGTGAGAACATTTGTCTTTCAGTGTCTGGCTTGTTTCACTCAAAATAATGTTCTTCAGTTGTACATGTTCCTACAAATAACAGGATTTGTTTTAATGGCTGACTAGTATTCCATTGTGTATATACATGTTAACCATTCATTTACTGAAGGGCATCAGGACTGATTCTGAGTTTTAATAGGGAATAATGCTACAATAAACATGGAAGTGCAAACATTTTCTTGATACAATGATTTCAAATCCTTTGGGCATATATCCAGTACTGGAAATTCAGGGTCATTTGGTAGTTCTCTTTTTAGTTATTTGAGTAATCTCCATATTGGTTTTCCTACATTTCATTTACATTTCCACCAGCAGTGTGTAAGAATCCCCTTTTCTCCACCACGACACCAGCATTTGTTATTTCTTGTCTTTTTGATAAATGACCATTCTAACTGGGGTGAAATGAAGAAAAATTAATTTTAAAAAGACAAAAAGGTAATGTCCTGCTGAACGAAACATTTCAAACTTTTGGATATCTTTTCTTCTGAAAAGAAAACACTTAGCTTTTTCCTGGGCAAAATTTTTTTTGGCAATTTATCACTCTTCTATAAGATAGCAAGCAACTTTGTTGAATCAGGGCCTTAATCAAAAGTAAATACTCAGAATCATCTTTTCTTATATCGTTGGAGGATCCTGTTACACATGTGACTTCTTAGACATTGCTCTAATGGGCTGGGATGTGGCTCAGTGGTAGTTTTTCCTAGAATGCATGAAGCCCTGGGTGTGATGCTCTGGCTTAACTTTTGAAAGGCATAGAGTAATGTTTTCCCCTTATTTCCAAGTTTGGATACTTTTCCTTAACAAATGTTGTTTATAGGACACCAAAAATTCTTAATGAAAATATTCATTCCCTAAAGAATAGAAAAATGTGTGCTGGTCTAGAATATGACCAACTGAAAGCAATTGTCCTTAACTGGATAACTTCAGCACAAACTACATTTGGAAAACTAATCCATACGCTACAGCATCTCTGTAGTGATTGAATGTGAATAGAAATATTTACCATTCAGATGAGTAAGTTGCAAAATATGCCTTCAGAAAGCTAAGTTAACTGACTTATTTAATGAGGTTATTTACCCCCTGAGCTATAGCTACTGTTCATGTAGGTGTTAGTCTCTACTGTTATTGCCCATACAAATCCTTAAGTAAACCGTGGTTTTGTTGGATATCATTAATATTTGACTCTGCCAGCAACGATTGGACCAAAGCTTTCTATTGCTTCTTGAAATCATACTTGGATTGTGATGGTAATTCCAAGCCACAGAATCTTCTTGTAAATTTTCGAATATTTAGTTGCAAAAATAAAATTGACTACAGTCTGCTGAATATAAAATCAATATAAATTTATGAGAAAATGCCAGAAGAAATGCAATGCCCTTTTAAAAATAATAGAATTATTGCATAATAAAATATGCCTGAGAAGACAAGTAAAACTATAGTTAACTCCAATATATACCCTATGTGGTAGGTTTTTGTTTAAATTGGTTTACATATATATATTTTTAGTGGATGCAGTAAGCGAAATTCAAAGCTTGACATTTTCTTCTTTTTATGAAAAAGTGTAGAAAGAAACATTGTTAAAGTAAAAGCTGACTGAGGGAAGATAAAAAATAACCATACAAATGGAAAAACTTATGTTGTTAAGCAGCAATAAGTTGGTGTCTTAGACCATTTTGTGTTGCTATAACAGAATACCAGAGACTGGGAATTTACAATGAACAGAAATGTGTTGGCCCATGGTTTCAAAGTCTGGGTAGCAAGATGGAGGGGCAGCTCTGGCGGGGTTTGACCTTCACAATGCATTGTTCCATGATCGAAGAACTGAGAGGTCAAGAAAGACACAAAAAGAGACTGAACTCATCCTTTTATAGAGAACATACTTCAGAGATATTCCATTCTTGTGGGAAAGATGTTAATAGGTTCACAAATGCTGTCCAATTATGGCCTAATTACCTCTTCAGATCTCACCTCTGAACACTGTTAACGACGACAATCAACACCTAACATTAGGTTGGGAGGAGACAAACCTTCAAACTAGAGCAGTTCAGGTGGTCATTAGGTATGTTAGACAAGGCTGAGAATATGGTGGGAACACAGTGACAACAGGACCAATTAGACCCCAAATATTTATAACATCCATGAGATATTGAGATACTCAATGTGTATGAGATCTTCAATCAGATACCCTCTAATACCCATCCAGCCCCACCCATTTTCTGCCCAATTAAAAGCATAGCTGCTCTACAGGTTGAGTGGTGTGCTCCTTGGACCGCCCCTGGAACCACATGCCTGAGTGTGTGCTCACAGGTCACCATGCATTTGGGGTATTTTCTACCCAGCCATTGAGAGCATATTTCAAAACTTGGAGCTATAAATAGGTCTTGGGCAATTTGTTTTCTCTTTGCATCCCTTTGTAGTTTCTTCATTCTTTTATCAGTCTTTCTCTCCAAGTCATATTGCATAATTCCTAGAGTGAGTCATCAATACTTAGGGCATTTATTTTCCCTTCATAGGTTTGGACCTGCATGATTCTTCTTTACCTAATGTGTGTTTTATGAATCTTCCTCCCTCTCCTTCCTTTTTCCCTCTCTTTTCCCTTTTCCTTTCCCTTTCATTCTTTCCTTGCTTCCTTTCTCTCTCTCTTAATTTTCATTCCTCCTCTTTCTCCATTTATTTTGGTTCTCTTCATTGCTCCTCCTCATGGCTTATTTTAAAAATGGTTTAAAGTGGCTTAATGGGATAAGTTCAACAAAATATCAGTTATGAAAATAACTGAAAAATAAAAGTGAAACTCTTGGGTGGAATGATAAGGTAGAACTAAGAATGAGGCTGTCAGGGTAACCACTGAGCCCTTGTTCAAGATGAGCCTCCCACCAGCTAATGTCAAAAGGGGAAACTGGTAAGCCACATGCCCCCAGATCTTGAGCAATACTGGTTTGGACAAAATTGGGATTCTATTAAGAAGGGATAACTGTTTCTACCACATTCCACCATCCATGCACATGCTTCTCCTATTGCTGGAACACCCTCCCCAGCCCCCTTCCAAAGCCATGCCATTATCTCAGTCAGCTATTTGAGTCACTCAGTGGCCAGGGTCTTTGTGTGATCTTCTGTCCTTGTCATCAGGTCTTGAGGCACCTCCTCATTCTTGGTGATGAATAAGCTCAAGTCTTGAAGAAGTAACAAGTCTCATTTGGGAAAAGGGAGAATGAGAATCAGGTGCCACTGTCCACACATCACATCGTATCAGCTCTTGTTGGGCAGGAACGACAGGACTCCTTGCTCCAAGGAGTTCAGCCCCTTGGTGGGCCAAACTTAGGAGGGTCTTTTTATTTATTACTCTCCGGGTCACATTCAAGGACCTTGGAGTTCTGGAAAGGACATCATCTGTGGAGGCTGCACAGCTTTCACACTTTCACACCTCATTCCCTGTGGAATGGGGGGCGGGGCTCTGCTTCTTCAATGAATTGGTAACTACATGATGTTTGATATTTCTTTAGAAGCTCAGTTCCCTCTAAAATTTAGTAAGCTTTCAGTGTCTTCAGGTCAATATTCACCCGTGAATAGTCACAGTCAAAGGTCTTATTTGACCATTGAATTAAGGTCTGAGAAATATGGGTTCCTAGTTACAGGTTCATTTCTCATGCACCCTCTCTCCATTCGGCATGGCTGTCAGGGACAATGTGAAATAGTGAATTTGGAGGAATTTACCATAAGTTGTGCTCTTTGTCTAACAGAGACCTGAAGAAAGTCTAGGAGCTCACACCAGATCCTGTGGAGGCTGCTGCTGCAGCTCCAGTTTGAAAGGCTTCCATTTGGGATATAAACATAGTGTGCTTTCTTCTCAAAGCTGTAAGACTCTAGACCATAGGTGTGTCAGGCAACTTAGATTGTAGACCAGTTGCCAAAGTGACTGTTTCTAGTACGAGTTCATCTTTTTCAAGGAGAACTTTCAAAACTCAGCAGTCAGTAATCTACACATTTTTCAAAGATTTTAAAAAATTTGTTCTAATTAGTTATACATGACAGTAGAATGCATTAGATTTTGATAAATCATACATAAATGGAGTATAATTTCTCATTTTTCTGGTGGTATACATATTGTAGGATCACATCTGTAACACAGTCATATATATCCATGAGGTATTAATGTCTGTTTCACTACTATCTACTATCCTTCCTACCCCCCAACATTTTTAAATTTTCTTACCACTTCCCCTAATACTACAGCTGCCATAAATACAGTCTGCATGTGAAATCAAATGTTTAGTCAACACATAAACATTCCCAGCATGAAGTAGATGAGACCTAATTCCCCACCTTTAAATCCTCTTTACCAGAAAATCTGCACTTTTACGTCTTTTTGGTGCAACATATCATTTCTAGGCGACACATCATGCATCAGTGAATAATGCATATGCAAGTAGCAGACAGTCTGTACCACTATCTTGTCCAGTGTGGTTTGTTTTACTGCTTAAACTACTATCTCTGTAGACTGGGTGGCCTAAAAAACAAATTTATTTTTCACAGTTCTGGAGGCTGCAAAGCCCAAGATCAAGATGTTAGTCAGTTTGGTTTCTAAGATCTCTTCCTCTTCTTCTAAGATCGCCAATCCCACCAGATGAGGGTGTTCCCCTTATGACCTCACTTAACCTTAATTATTTCCTAATAGTCGTATCTTCAAGTGTAATTACATTGGAGGTTAGATCTTTGACCTATGAGTTCTAGGGGTAAAAATTCAGAACATGGCATATTTTTTTTCATATAAAAATCCAGAAGAAGAGTACCTAGGACTGGTGTAGCAGCTGCATGAAGACAGCACTCTCTCAAGTGCCACTGGCCTCTCTGCCTTGCTGTCTAAAACATGTGGCTTCTGTTGTAAAGACCACAGGATGCCTAGTTTATATCTGCTCCACTTTCTGGAAGAAAGGATGAAAAGGGTTACATGTTTATCAAAGGAAAAAATCTCCCCTAGAATTTCCTAGCAGACTTACATCCAATTGATAAAAATTTTAAATATGGAAAATGTCATTTCTAACTGAAGGGATGGGATCCAGGTATTGAGTTTTGAAGCTCAGGATAATTTTGATTGGAACAAAACTGTGATTCTGTTAATTAGGATAAAGGATTGAGTGGATACTGAAGTGACAGATCTCAGGGTTTGTTAACAGTGTCTCTCCAGACAGGCTGATGTTAACACCCGAAGCATAATTCAGTAAAAATAAAAAATGAATAAGGAGGGGCTTCTAATATTGTGGGTCTATAACTCTTTAACATTTTAGTTTAATGTATAAAAATCTTTTAAATTTTTCTCCATAAATGTTATTTCTGTATTCTTACTCATTTATTTTTGTATTAAAGCAATTTGATCTAAACACTAACTTCCATATTCAGGCCCAACATTAGATCTGGGCACCAGTGCGAATATTTACTTAAAAGGGCCAAGACTCTTTGGAGGATGGTTGAATCCATGTGCTAGCGCTTGAAAAATCATGCTTTCTTCCAAGTAAATCACAAGCCCGTTGGGCCTACTGTTACTTTTTCTCAGCCTTTAAGGACTGAGTTGCAATCTCACATGTTGCCAGTAGGTGGCGACATCATCTAACCCTTGAAGACTCCTGACCAGTAAACCCTGATATTTGAGTCCTTGAATAAGGAGTCATTATTTTCTGTTGCCAGTTAATTTATGTTTACACTACTTGATCTTAGTTAGAATAAGAAACACATGTTCAAATGGTTACATCAAACACCAGTATTCAGCCATATATTTACCTTCTAATTAGTGATAATTAATTCTATTAGAAAGTCATGTTCAAGGCAATGGCAATGACTAGTTATAGATAACTTTCCAGATGAAAAAAAAACTACCTTGTGAAGGAGTCAGAAGAAAACAGATTAGACGAGTTTAAATGCTGTGGTCACAGAGCCTTAGGGCCTATTTTCAATCTTGTCTGTACATTGGAATCATCTCAGCAGTTAATGAAAATACTGAGGCCTTGTTCCTATCCCTGAAGATTCTGATTTAATCAGTCTGGGGTGTGGCCTGAGAATCAAATCTTTCTATAGCGGGGCAGGTGGTTATTCTGTGCAGCCGCCATGGAGAACACCCGCCGTGGCTTGAGGCTCCCATTAACCCCACAATGCAATCACTTGCTTAAAATGGCCAACCTAGCCCAAATTCAGAGCAGCTGGTCACCTACAGTTTGAAATCTATGGGATGAGAAAGGCTCCTTTTCCTCCTCAGAGAAAAGCCAGGATATCTGCCCATCTACCATTACGGTTGCATTGCATTCCCTCCTTGCAGAGAGAGAATAACAAAACTACAAACAAGTCATGAGAGTCACACTCAAGCTTTATCAACATTGCCGTTGATTCATTTTATTCTTTGTTCTTCAACTGATAGTCTTTGTGGAAAGTGACAGAAGGGAAGAAAGCTTTGGAGTTTGATCATCTTGAGGAGAGAGTGAGCAAAGATGATAGGCTCAGTGGGGCCCAAAGAGCCAGGTGTGGGGCCATGGAGCTCAGCAGCCAGGGCAGAAGGAGACAGGGAGACTGAACAGAACTGTTTCCTCAGATAATCCTCAAAACAGCCTTAGGAGAGATCCGCTTTTCCTTATTTCCACATTACCTATGGCAACCTGGATGTGGAAGAGCCAGACCACTTGCAGTTCCAACCAATGTGCTTCACCATTCCCATCTGCAGTCCCTGCCCACTCACCTTATGAACTGAATGTCTTCAAGCAAATTAGCTGGTTCAACTTGTTTTCTTGTTTACCATTTGGAAATGTGAGAGTAACCCATCTTTTACTGTTTTACTGAGGAAACCAAAACATCACTTATGTGAAAGCAGTCAGAAGCCTGGGAGCACAGCATGAGGGCTTGCACAGTCCCAGTACAAAGACTCCTCTAATGATCTTCTGAGGCTTAGACCTTGCTGTTCCTTAGACTCGTTGCTGTGGTCTGAACGTTTCTCTTCCCCCAAGATTTATATGTTGAAATTTCAGTCCCTAATGTGATGATATCAGGAGATGGGGCTTTGGAAGATGATTAGATTATGGGAACAGAGTCCTCATGAATAGGATTAGCATCCTTATAATAGAGACCCCATAAGCTGCCTTGCCCCTTCCACCATTTGAGGACACATCTAAAAAGTACTACGAACCAGAAAGCCCTCTCCAGACACCAAATCTTCTGGTGACTTGGATCTTGGATTTCCCAGTCTCTCAAACTTTGAGAAATAAATTTCAGTTTTTTATGTCACTTAGTTTATGTGGTCTTGTTATGGCAGCCTGAATGGACTAAGACACTCATAAAATCTTCAAAAATTGTAAACCACTTAAATAATATGCCTCTTTAAACAGAAACATGTGCTGATACTGTCTGAAAAATTTATTCATTGAGCAAACATTTGATAAAAACATATCCACTGTCCTAAGAATACAAGGAATATCTTACTGGCAGAGCTAGGACACATCCTCACCTCTGTATACAATTAGGACTGGGAAAGAAGTAACTAGGCATCATTAACCTCTATAGTAGAAGATAGGTTCTTCTTCTAATAAAATTTGTGAGATGAAGAATTAATCAAATTTAAAAAGAGATGCCAGGCAGGCTAAAAATATGACAAGTGTTTATCCAAAAAGTAAAAATGTACTCCTGTATCTGTGTACAGGCCTCAATCTCCTCTTCCAAATGTTGATGCTTCCTTCTGTGCACTCTTTTCTGAGCTGTGCTCACTCTCTTCTGGCCTCATTCACTCTCATATTTCAGCAGCTCCTAGACACACATCTGTAGCCATTTTCACATATGTTTGCAGAGATTGTTCACTGTCCAACAAAATCCATTATCCTCTTCTACAGATATAGGATTGCAGCCTGGCACGGGGCTTCCCTGACATGCAAATTTCCCAATCATCCCTGAATTTGTAGGGATCACATTAAT
>JAJEJO010058332.1:0-18208 GCA_020662805.1 Glaucomys volans | reverse complement strand
ACAGATTCAATACAATCCCCATCAAAATACCAATGACATTCTTCACAGAATTATAAAAATCAATTCTTAAATTCATTTGGAAGAATAAGAGACCCAGAATAGCCAAAGCACTACTGAACAGGCAAAGTGACTCAGGAGGCATCAAAATACCTGATCTGAAGTTATACTACAGAGCTATAGTTACAAAAAAGCATGTTATTGGCATCAAAATAGACATGAAGAACAATGGAACAGAGTAGAAGACACAGAGACAAATCCACATATCTACAGCCATCTTATACTTGACGAAGGTACCAAAAGATATATTTTGTAGGAAAGACAGCCTTTTAAAGAAATGGTGCTGAGCAAATTGGATCTTTGTGTATGTAGAAAAATGAGTCTAGATCCCTGTCTCTCAGCCTGTACAAAAGTCAAGTTGAAATAAATCAAAGGCCTAGGAATTAGACCAGAAACCTTGCAAATGCTAGAAGAAAACATAGGATCAACACTCCATTATATAGGCATAGGCACCAACTTCCTCAACAAGACCCCTAAAGCTCAATAAATAAAACCAACTATCAATAAATGGGATGCTATCAAATTAAAAACTTCTGGGGGGCTGGGGATATAGCTTAGTTGGTAGGGTGCTTGCCTCACAAGCACAAGACCCTGGGTCCAATCCCCAGCACCGCAAAACAAAAAACAAAACAAAACAAAAAAACATAAGAGCATGAAGAGAGAGCCTGCAGAATGGGAGAAAAACTTTGCCCGTGCTTCAAAGGACCATTTCCCAACATTGTCAATCAAGTCACACACTTCCAAAGGGAAAAGTAGTTAGTGATCAAATGACTGGCTTTTATATTCTTTCCCTAATGCTTACAAGGATTTTGATCTTTTTTATCATAACTATGATCCCACAAGAGTAAGAAGTAAGTAATAGGATGGTTGGATAACTTACTAAAGGCTCAGTTGTTTCTGAGGAGGTATTTTACACAAAAGAAAATAGCAGTTGTCCTTCCACATATGTGTTGGACTTTTAGATCTCTAAGAGAAATTGGCAAAAGATATCTTATCTCAGTATTTGCATTTATTGACTTCAATTGGTAACTTTAAATAAACTCATCTCATGCAATCCTCGAATTACTTCTGAGAAGCAAAAAAGTTTGGCCAAGATCACTCTATAATTAGTAGTAGACAGTCTTTCTGTCTCTGGAGCCCATCCTACTTAAGGAAATCAGGTAGTATAATTAACAATAAACAAGAGAATATTTTAACATCCCATCAATGCTGAGGTGTCCTGGGCTGGGATTATTTAGTACCACCAAGATTATCCACCTGGGAGGAAATGTCTGTACTTGTGCAAATAAACAGAAGGACCTATAAATTTGCTTATCAACTGGAGAACCCTTTCACTGACCTGTTGCCTAGAAGAAGATGACTAAAAAGTTCACATCCCATTGCCCTCTATACCTGTTTGTTTGGGAACTTCCTCAGAGAAACAACTTGGCTGATGGAGTGCAGGGCTTATTAATTACTGACTTGGATCTCCCTTACTGCCCACCATTACACTCCCTGGAGGAGTCTGGAATTATTTGGAATCTGAATCCTGACTCACCCATTCCTCTGGTGAAACCTTTTTTCTTTTTTTCCATACTTCACTCTTTTGGTAGTTTGGCTAGGTATAGAATCCTATATCTAGTCAAAATTCTTTATTTTATTTTATTTTTAAAATTTTGATTCATTGTACACAAATGGGGTACAACTGTTGTTTCTCTGGTTGTATACAGAGTCACACCATTTGTGTAATCATACATGTACATAGGATAATGATGTTTGTCTTATTCTCTTATCTTTCCTTCCCCCTGCCCCCTCCCCACCCCTCATTTTCCTCTTTCCAATTTCCAATTTCCTCTTTCCAATTTCCAATTTCCTCTTTCCAATTCATTCTTCCTCCATTCTTGCCTCCCCCATCATTATGTATCATCATCCACTTATCTGAAAAATCATTTGGCCTTTGTTTTTTGGGGATGGCTTATTTCTCTTAGCATGACCTTCTCCAAGTCCATCCATTTACCTGCAAATGCCTTAATTTTATTCTTCTTTATGGCTGAATAATATTCCATTATGTATATACACCACAGTTTCTTTATCTATTCTATCTGTTGAAGGGCATCTAGGTTGGTTCCACAATCTAGCTATTATGAATTGAGCTGCTATAAACATTGATGTAGCTGAGTCACTGTAGTATGCTGATTTTACCTTCTTTGGGTATAGGCCAAGGAGTGGGATAGCTGGGTCAAATGGTCATTCCATTCCAAGTTTTCTAAGGAATCTCCACACCACTTTCCAGAGAATGTATGAGTGACCCTTTTTCCTCACATCCTCGCCAACACCTATTGTTGCTTGTATTCTTGATAATAGACATTCTAATTGAGGTAAGGTGAAATCTTAGGGTAGTTTTGATTTGCATTTCTCTTATTACTAGAGATGTTGAACACTTTTTCATATATCTGTTGGTTACTGGGAGATCTTATTCTGTGAAGTGTCTTCTCATTTCCTTAGCCCAGTTATTGATTGGATTATTTGTATTCTTGGTGTAACGTATTTTGAGTTTTTTATAGATTCTGGAGATTAGTGCTCTGTCTGAAGTGCATATTGAAAAGATTTTCTCCTACTCTGCAGGCTCTTTTTTTCACATTACTAATTGTCTCCTTTGCTGAAAAAAAGCTTTTTAGTTAGAATTCATCCCATTTATTGTTTCTTGCTTCTATTTCTTGAGATCTAGCGGTCATGTTAAGGAAGTCTGGTCCTAAGCCAACAAGATGAAGATTCAGGCCTACTTTTTCTTCAATTTGGTGCAACGTCTCTCTTCTAAACCCCAGGTCCTTGATCCATTTTTGAGTGGAGTTTTGTGCAGGGTGAGAGATAGGGGTTTAATTTCATTTTGCTGCATATAGATTTCCTGTTTTGCCACAACCATTTGTTGAAGAGGCTATCTTTTCTCCATTGTATGTTTTTGGTACCTTTGTCTAGTGTGAGATAACTGTACTGATGTGAGTTTGTCTCCATGTCTTCTATTCTGTACCATTGGTCTACCTGTCTATTTTGGTGTCAATACCATGCTGTTTTTGTTACTATTGCTCTGGAGTATAGTTGAAGGTCTGGTATAGTGATATGTCTTGCTTTGCTCTTCCTGCTAAGGATTGCTTTGTATATTCTGGGTTTCTTATTCTTCCAAACCATGAATTTCATGATTGCTTTCTCTATTTCTATGAGGTACGTCATTGGGATTTTAGTTGGAATTGCATTGAATTTGTATAGTGCTTTTGGCAGTATGGCCATTTTGACAATATTAATTCTGCCTATCCAAGAACATGGAAGATCTTTCTATCTTCTAAGGTTTTCTTAAATTTCTTTCTTTAGTGTTCTATAGTTCTCATTGTAGAAGTCTTTCACCTCTTTTGTTAGATTGATTTCAAAGTTTTTTTTTTTTTGAGGCTATTGCGAATGGAGTAATTTTCCTAATTTCTCTTTCAGATGATTCATTGTTTATGAATAAAAATGCATTAGATTTATGAGTGTTGATTTTATATCCTGCTACTTTGCTGAGTTCATTGATGAGCTCTAGAAGTTTTTTGGTGGAATTTTTTGGATCCTGTAAATATAGAATCATGTCATGAGCAAATAGTAATAAATTGAATTCTTCTTTTCCTATTTGTATTCCTTTAATTCTTTGGTCTGTCTAATTGCTCGAGCTAGTGTTTCAAGGATGATGTTGAATAGAAGTGGTGAAAGAGGGCATTCCTGCTTTGTTCCAGTTCTTTGGGGAAATGCTTTTAGTTTTTCTCCATTTAGAATGATGTAGGCCATGGGCTTAGCATAGATACCCTTTACGATGTTGAGGTATGCTCCTACTATCCCTATTTTTTCTAGTATTTTGAGCATGAAGGAGTGCTGTATTTTATCAAATGCTTTTTCTGATCTATTGAAATAATCATATGATTCTTAACAACTTTAAGTTTGTTGATGTGGTGAATTACATTTATTGATTTCTGGATGTTGAACCAATCTTGCATCCCTGGGATGAAACCCATTTGATCATGGTCCATTATCTTTTTAATATGTTTTTGTATGCGATTTGCTAAAATTTTGTTAAGAATTTTTTCATCTATGTTCATTAGGGATATTGGTCTGAAGTTTTCTTTCCTCAATGTGTCTTTGTCTGGCTTTAGTATTAGGGTGATACTCTTTTCATAAAATGGGTTTGGAATGGTTCCCTGCTTTTCTATTTCATGGAATACTTTGAAAAGTATTGGTTTAAGTTCTTCTTTGAAGGTCTTGTAGAACTTTACTGAGAATCCATCTGATTCCAAATTTTTCTTCGTTGTTAGGCTTTTGATGGCTTCTTCTATTTCATTGCTTGAAATTTATTGGTTTAAATTCTGTATGTCCTCCAGATTCAGTTTGGGTGGATCATATGTCTCTAGAAACCTGTCAATATCTTCAAGATTTTCCATTTTGTTGGAGTATAGATTTTTAAAATAGGTTCTAATTGTGTTTCGTATTTCAATAGTGTCTGTCGTGATATTTCCTTTTTCATCATGAATTTTAGTAATTTGAGTTTTCTCTCTCCTTCTCTTCATTAGTGTGGCTAAGGGTTTATATCAATTTTGCTTATATTTTCAAAGAACCAACTTTTTGTTTTGTCAGTTTTTTGTATTGTTTCTTTTGTTTCAGTTTCATTGATTTCAGCTCTGATTTTAATTATTTCCTGTCTTCTACTACTTTTGGTGTTGATCTGTTCTTCTTTTTCTAGGGCTTTGATCTGTAATTTTAGGTTATTAGCTGACTTTTTATTCTTTTCTTCAATGTGCTCCATGCAATGAATTTTCCCCTTAGCACTGCTTTCATAGCATCCCAGAGATTTTGATATGTTGAATGGTTGTTCTTGTTTACCTCTAAGAATTTTTATCTCCTCCCTGATGTCTTCTGCTATACATGCATCAGTCAATAGTGTATTATTTACTCTCCACATGTTGGAGTAGTTTCTGTTTTTTTTTTAATCATTGATTTCTAATTTCATTCCATTATGATCTGATAGAATACAAGGTAGTTTCTCTATTTTGTTGTATTTGCTAAGGGTAGCTTTGTGGCACAATATATGGTCTATTTTAGAGAAGGATCCATGTGCTGCTAAGAAGAAAATATTTTCATTTGTTGTTCGATGGAATATTCTATATATGTGTGTTAGGTCTAAATTATTGATTGTGTTATTGAGTTCTATGTTTTCTTTGTTCACTTTTTGTTTGGAAGATCTGTCCAATGCTGAGAGAGGTGTGTTAAACTCACCTAGTATTATGGTGTTATGGTCTATTTGGTTCCCTGGAATTGAAAAGGATTTATTTGACATACATGGATGTGCCATTGTTTGGGACATAAATATTTATGATTGTTATGTCTTGCTAATTTATACTTCCTTTAAGCAGTATGAAATTCCTTCTTTATCCCTTCTAAGTTTGGCTTGAAGCCTGCTTTATCTGATACGGGGATGGAAATCCCTGCTTATTTACTGAGTCCATGTGTGTGGTATGTTTTCTTCCCAACCTTTCACCTTTAGTCTGTGGGTATCTTTTAGTATGAGATGCATCTCTTGAAGGTAGCATATTGTTGGGTCTTTCTTTTCAATTCAATCTGCCAGTCTATGTCCTTTGATTGATGAGTTTAGGCCATTAACATTCAGGGTTATGATTGAGATATGACTTGTATTCCTGGTCATTTTGGCTTATTTTTGGTTTTTAACTTGACATGGTTTCTCCTTTATTTGTTTTTTCCTTTGGTGTAGTTCCTCCATTTGCTGACTTACATTGTTGTTTTTCATTTCTTCCTCATGGAATATTTTGCTGAGAATGTTCTGTAGTTCAGGCTTTCTATTTGTAAATTCTTTTAACTTTTGTTTATCATGGAAGGATTTTATTTCATCATCAAATCGGAAGGTAAGTTTTGCTGGGTGTAAGATTTTTGGTTGGCATCCATTTTCTTTCAGAGTTTGAAATATATTGTTCCAGGCCCTTCTAGCTTTTATGATCTTTGCTGAGAAATATGCTGATATCCTTATTGGTTTCCTCCATATGTAATCTAATGCATTTCTCTTGCAGCCTTTAAAATTCTGTCTTTATTTATTTATTTATTTATTTATTTTGGAACCAGGGATTGAACTCAGGGACACTCGGCCACTGAGTCACATCCCCAGCCCTATTTTGTATTTTATTTAGAGACAGGGTCTCACTGAGTTGCTTAGGGCCTCGCTAAGTTGCTGAGGCTGGCTTTGAACTCACGATCCTCCTGCCTCAGGCTCCCGAGTCGCTTGGATTACAGGCATGCGCCACCATGCCCGGCTTTATTTTGTATGTTAGGTATTTTCATTAAAGTGTGCCTTGGTGTTGATCTATTGCAATTTTGTACATTTGGTGTCCTGTAAGCCTCTTGTATTTGATTTTCAATTAATTCTTCAGACTTGGGAAATTTTCTGATATTATTTCTTTGAATATATTATTCATTCCTTTGGTTTGTATCTCTGTGCATTCCTCAATCCCAATAATTTTTAAATTTGGTCTTTTCATGACATTCCATAATTCTTGGAGGTTTCATTCATGATTTCTTACCATCTTGGTAAGAAATTCTGTTTGGTCAACTTTGTTTTTAAGATTAAATATTTTGTCTTCAATGTCTGAGGTTCTGTCTTACAAGTGATCTAGTCTGTTGGTTATGCTTTCTATTGAGTTTTTTATTTGTTTTTTTTCCTTCATTTCAAGGATTTCTGTTTGTTTCTTTTTTTTCAGAATCTCTATCTCTTTATTGAAATGATCTTTTACTTCCTGCATTTGCTCTTTCAACTGGTTATTGGTGATCATTCATTGCTGCATTTGCTCTCTTATCTCATCCTTTGCTTCTCAGATCATTTTAATTATGTACATTTTAAACTACCTTCTGACATTTCTTCTATCATGCTGTCACTGACTTCTATTGATATACCATCTAGGTTTTTGAGGGGACATGTCTTCCTTTTTTTTCTTTTTTTCATGTTGTTGTTGTATCTTCCTCTCTAGCAGTGTAAATCCAGGTAATGCAGTTACCCTTATAGACTTATAGTGTCCCTGCAGGTTTCCAATACCTCAACCTTAACACGGAAGATCAATATTAGCAGCACACAATACAAACAATATGCATCCTTAACCCAAATAGTCCCTATTAAGATATTAACAGTATTATCTTAATAAATAGAGATGATGAGTTCTATTATTATCTATAGCATAAACAATAGGTTTGCAATAAGGACCACAATTTGTAGTGGTGGACAAAGAGGATGGGGAGGGGTGTAGGATGTAATGTTAATGAGATAAGAAGTGAGTCTATAGAGGTACTACATCATAGGAATAGTGAATGTGAAATTAAATGAAATTGATTGTTATGAGAAAAGGGAGAGTCTCTAAGGAAACAGATAAGAGGAAAATAGGGAGAGTGAGAAAAATAATAAAAAAGTAGAAATAATAGTAGGTATAATAGGAGTATTTGTAATAATATTACTAATAAAAAATTTCTACAATAAAAATATACTGTACTGTCCAAACCTCCTAGTCTTCAGTAGCCTGATGCCTGAGAGGTACTTGATAATTGGTGTCTCAGGAAGGGAGGTGCCCCATTAGAAATGTAGCCTCCAGGTTGGGACTAATCCATGATGGCAGTCAGAAGTGACCCCACATGTTGGTAAATGGTCAGCTGCAGCTGCAGTCTGAGCGCTAGACCAGGCAAGGCACAGGCACTGGAGACAGTGGGCACCGGGCCTGGGCATTGTGTAACTGGAGGTGTGCACGGGTGCTGGGGCCAGGCTGGGCCAGGTCTTCCTCTGGTGAATTTTATCACTTACAGTAGGAAAAAAAATGCAGCCATACAGAAACTGATTATTTGGCTGTAATCTTCTCTTTCAAGGAGGCAATGGAAACCTAAGGATCCTTGACTTAGGAAAGGTACTGGCAAGGCTGTTGGTCATATCTGTGACAGCCCTTTCTTTTCCAGGTTTTATCTGTAAGATTTAGTTTACTTATTTGCACTCACAGATATGAAAAGTTCAGGCCAATACATTTTAATAATAAATATTCATGAAACCATCCAACAAGATATAGAATATGCCCATGCCCATCACCCAGCGTGTCTCCTCTTGTCCCTTTCTAGTCAGCTCCCACCTCTCTACTCACTCTGCAGAAGCAAGTACTGCTTTGGTTTTAATAACCATAGATCAGTGTTGCAGTTCTTGGATTCCACATCCACAGTCATGCAATGCATGGTCCCATGTAGAGCTTCTTTCATTCAACATAATGCTTTGAGATTCATCCATGTTTGTTTAGTGCATCAGTAGTTTTTTTTTTCTTTTTATTTTTAAGCTGTATGCCTTTCTATATGTCTACTACAATTTTAACAGTTATTTATTTTTTCAATTTACAGATATTTTGGTTGTCTCTAGTTCGGGGTAACTATCTTTTTTGGAAAGAATTCAGGTTATGTAACTGGAATATGCTTCATGTGAAATTGAGAAAGAATGTTTGTACAACAGGAGGGTTTTTCTAACAAAGGTTTTTCTGAAGAGAAAACAGGATTGAGCTTGTTCTGAAACACAGGGAATTTTAAATGAACTTTCTAAAGCATCTAATACTAAGAGTTGAGGGGCATAGGAATCTTTTCTAGGGAACATGTGGTATCTCCTTTATTGAAAGACCTTGATGATCTTCTTTCTGATTGATTGGAGATGAATAGCCACTTTTTTTTTTTCCCCAAGAAACCACTTTAGTAGCAGCCCTTGTCAGGATGTGCTGTGCTATCTGAATAGACTGCTCATTGGAGAAGCTTCAGCTTCCTATAACATGGTGAAATCCCATCCTATACCTGGTTCATGTGTTCATTCACTCACTCATTCATTTAACACGTGTCTGACTATACACTCTGAGCTCTGCTGAAGGTTAAAGTTGAAAAGAAAAACATTTTGTTTGAGAGTATTTAAACAGAAAGAGACCTCCTGGGCCCAATATAAAAGTGTTTTGTGTTATTGTTTGGCATATTCTTTCGATGGTGCACTTATAGATATAAACGTTAATATTTACTATGGCAAAAACCTGGTCTGTTCTTTCCTTTCTTAGAGAGTCATTGTATGTCCACATGGGGTAGGATAATTGGACCTGCCCAACGGTGTCAACAATGTCCTGACATTTAATCTTCATTCCTGCCCGTTTTCTTCCTACTCACTATCTCTGCTTCAGAAAAGAAGGAATGATTAATCTGACTGATGAACCTGGGGGAGAAGTCAGCCTAGCTCCTTTTCCAGTTCCTCTTTTAGGGTGTTATTGTCCAAGTTGTCATAGGTACAAAGGCGCCTGCCCACAGAGTGGAGAGAGCAAGAGGGCTGAAGCTGTTCAGGTAATTATACCAGAGGCTGGGAGGGCAAGTGAGTTCCATTCAAGAGTGAAATACCAGCCAAACCATTGGCTTAGCTCTAATGTTCCCTGGACAATTTTTGAGTGAAGGCAGTACATCCTCTCCAAGTATATCATCTTTTTTAAAGTTCTGTCATTTCCTATCTTAATTTGTACTAGAATAGGAAGAGGGATTGTGACAAAATACAATCTTCAAAAAAATGAAAACAAAACTCTCATACAAATATTTGAAGAGTACATGTGAAAGAGATATTTGATTCATTAATGATGAAACTGTCAGGCAGGTCAAACTGATTCAAAGAAAATCCAAGGGAATGAAAGAGAGTAAAAGACAGCTACAATCAATTGCTAAGTTAGATATAAACTGGTTGATGTTTTACCACTAAGAATAATTAATCAATATTTGAGAGAAAAAGTGTTGTTAATAAAGAAACTATTTTTATAAAGTTGTAAAGACAAATTTTAATAATATATGCAAAGTCATTTTGCATATTTGAACTATAAAAACATCCTCTTTTATTTTTATCCTCAGTGGGTTTTTTCAGTTTTTAAAAATTATAATTATTAACATTTTAATTGTGCAAATTAATGGAATTCACTGAGATATTTTCATACATGCATACATAATGCATTAGTTACCTCCCTTCTATTCTCAGCCTCCCTCCCCAATCCTTGCCCTAGCACCCTTCCCAATACCTAAAATTCCCCAGTGACCACTCTTCCATTCTTTACTTCAACAAGATTCACTTTTGGGTTTCCTTAAATGAGTGAGAACATTTGTCTTTCAGTGTCTGGCTTGTTTCACTCAAAATAATGTTCTTCAGTTGTACATGTTCCTACAAATAACAGGATTTGTTTTAATGGCTGACTAGTATTCCATTGTGTATATACATGTTAACCATTCATTTACTGAAGGGCATCAGGACTGATTCTGAGTTTTAATAGGGAATAATGCTACAATAAACATGGAAGTGCAAACATTTTCTTGATACAATGATTTCAAATCCTTTGGGCATATATCCAGTACTGGAAATTCAGGGTCATTTGGTAGTTCTCTTTTTAGTTATTTGAGTAATCTCCATATTGGTTTTCCTACATTTCATTTACATTTCCACCAGCAGTGTGTAAGAATCCCCTTTTCTCCACCACGACACCAGCATTTGTTATTTCTTGTCTTTTTGATAAATGACCATTCTAACTGGGGTGAAATGAAGAAAAATTAATTTTAAAAAGACAAAAAGGTAATGTCCTGCTGAACGAAACATTTCAAACTTTTGGATATCTTTTCTTCTGAAAAGAAAACACTTAGCTTTTTCCTGGGCAAAATTTTTTTTGGCAATTTATCACTCTTCTATAAGATAGCAAGCAACTTTGTTGAATCAGGGCCTTAATCAAAAGTAAATACTCAGAATCATCTTTTCTTATATCGTTGGAGGATCCTGTTACACATGTGACTTCTTAGACATTGCTCTAATGGGCTGGGATGTGGCTCAGTGGTAGTTTTTCCTAGAATGCATGAAGCCCTGGGTGTGATGCTCTGGCTTAACTTTTGAAAGGCATAGAGTAATGTTTTCCCCTTATTTCCAAGTTTGGATACTTTTCCTTAACAAATGTTGTTTATAGGACACCAAAAATTCTCAATGAAAATATTCATTCCCTAAAGAATAGAAAAATGTGTGCTGGTCTAGAATATGACCAACTGAAAGCAATTGTCCTTAACTGGATAACTTCAGCACAAACTACATTTGGAAAACTAATCCATACGCTACAGCATCTCTGTAGTGATTGAATGTGAATAGAAATATTTACCATTCAGATGAGTAAGTTGCAAAATATGCCTTCAGAAAGCTAAGTTAACTGACTTATTTAATGAGGTTATTTACCCCCTGAGCTATAGCTACTGTTCATGTAGGTGTTAGTCTCTACTGTTATTGCCCATACAAATCCTTAAGTAAACCGTGGTTTTGTTGGATATCATTAATATTTGACTCTGCCAGCAACGATTGGACCAAAGCTTTCTATTGCTTCTTGAAATCATACTTGGATTGTGATGGTAATTCCAAGCCACAGAATCTTCTTGTAAATTTTCGAATATTTAGTTGCAAAAATAAAATTGACTACAGTCTGCTGAATATAAAATCAATATAAATTTATGAGAAAATGCCAGAAGAAATGCAATGCCCTTTTAAAAATAATAGAATTATTGCATAATAAAATATGCCTGAGAAGACAAGTAAAACTATAGTTAACTCCAATATATACCCTATGTGGTAGGTTTTTGTTTAAATTGGTTTACATATATATATTTTTAGTGGATGCAGTAAGCGAAATTCAAAGCTTGACATTTTCTTCTTTTTATGAAAAAGTGTAGAAAGAAACATTGTTAAAGTAAAAGCTGACTGAGGGAAGATAAAAAATAACCATACAAATGGAAAAACTTATGTTGTTAAGCAGCAATAAGTTGGTGTCTTAGACCATTTTGTGTTGCTATAACAGAATACCAGAGACTGGGAATTTACAATGAACAGAAATGTGTTGGCCCATGGTTTCAAAGTCTGGGTAGCAAGATGGAGGGGCAGCTCTGGCGGGGTTTGACCTTCACAATGCATTGTTCCATGATCGAAGAACTGAGAGGTCAAGAAAGACACAAAAAGAGACTGAACTCATCCTTTTATAGAGAACATACTTCAGAGATATTCCATTCTTGTGGGAAAGATGTTAATAGGTTCACAAATGCTGTCCAATTATGGCCTAATTACCTCTTCAGATCTCACCTCTGAACACTGTTAATGACGACAATCAACACCTAACATTAGGTTGGGAGGAGACAAACTTTCAAACTAGAGCAGTTCAGGTGGTCATTAGGTATGTTATACAAGGCTGAGAATATGGTGGGAACACAGTGACAACAGGACCAATTAGACCCCAAATATTTATAACATCCATGAGATATTGAGATACTCAATGTGTGTGAGATCTTCAATCAGATACCCTCTAATACCCATCCAGCCCCACCCATTTTCTGCCCAATTAAAAGCATAGCTGCTCTGCAGGTTGAGTGGTGTGCTCCTTGGACCGCCCCTGGAACCACATGCCTGAGTGTGTGCTCACAGGTCACCATGCATTTGGGGTATTTTCTACCCAGGCATTGAGAGCATATTTCAAAACTTGGAGCTATAAATAGGTCTTGGGCAATTTGTTTTCTCTTTGCATCCCTTTGTAGTTTCTTCATTCTTTTATCAGTCTTTCTCTCCAAGTCATATTGCATAATTCCTAGAGTGAGTCATCAATACTTAGGGCATTTATTTTCCCTTCATAGGTTTGGACCTGCATGATTCTTCTTTACCTAATGTGTGTTTTATGAATCTTCCTCCCTCTCCTTCCTTTTTCCCTCTCTTTTCCCTTTTCCTTTCCCTTTCATTCTTTCCTTGCTTCCTTTCTCTCTCTCTTAATTTTCATTCCTCCTCTTTCTCCATTTATTTTGGTTCTCTTCATTGCTCCTCCTCATGGCTTATTTTAAAAATGGTTTAAAGTGGCTTAATGGGATAAGTTCAACAAAATATCAGTTATGAAAATAACTGAAAAATAAAAGTGAAACTCTTGGGTGGAATGATAAGGTAGAACTAAGAATGAGGCTGTCAGGGTAACCACTGAGCCCGTGTTCAAGATGAGCCTCCCACCAGCTAATGTCAAAAGGGGAAACTGGTAAGCCACATGCCCCCAGATCTTGAGCAATACTGGTTTGGACAAAATTGGGATTCTATTAAGAAGGGATAACTGTTTCTACCACATTCCACCATCCATGCACATGTTTCTCCTATTGCTGGAACACCCTCCCCAGCCCCCTTCCAAAGCCATGCCATTATCTCAGTCAGCTATTTGAGTCACTCAGTGGCCAGGGTCTTTGTGTGATCTTCTGTCCTTGTCATCAGGTCTTGAGGCACCTCCTCATTCTTGGTGATGAATAAGCTCAAGTCTTGAAGAAGTAACAAGTCTCATTTGGGAAAAGGGAGAATGAGAATCAGGTGCCACTGTCCACACATCACATCGTATCAGCTCTTGTTGGGCAGGAACGACAGGACTCCTTGCTCCAAGGAGTTCAGCCCCTTGGTGGGCCAAACTTAGGAGGGTCTTTTTATTTATTACTCTCCGGGTCACATTCAAGGACCTTGGAGTTCTGGAAAGGACATCATCTGTGGAGGCTGCACAGCTTTCACACTTTCACACCTCATTCCCTGTGGAATGGGGGGCGGGGCTCTGCTTCTTCAATGAATTGGTAATTACATGATGTTTGATATTTCTTTAGAAGCTCAGTTCCCTCTAAAATTTAGTAAGCTTTCAGTGTCTTCAGGTCAATATTCACCCGTGAATAGTCACAGTCAAAGGTCTTATTTGACCATTGAATTAAGGTCTGAGAAATATGGGTTCCTAGTTACAGGTTCATTTCTCATGCACCCTCTCTCCATTCAGCATGGCTGTCAGGGACAATGTGAAATAGTGAATTTGGAGGAATTTACCATAAGTTGTGCTCTTTGTCTAACAGAGACCTGAAGAAAGTCTAGGAGCTCACACCAGATCCTGTGGAGGCTGCTGCTGCAGCTCCAGTTTGAAAGGCTTCCATTTGGGATATAAACGTAGTGTGCTTTCTTCTCAAAGCTGTAAGACTCTAGACCATAGGTGTGTCAGGCAACTTAGATTGTAGACCAGTTGCCAAAGTGACTGTTTCTAGTACGAGTTCATCTTTTTCAAGGAGAACTTTCAAAACTCAGCAGTCAGTAATCTACACATTTTTCAAAGATTTTAAAAAATTTGTTCTAATTAGTTATACATGACAGTAGAATGCATTAGATTTTGATAAATCATACATAAATGGAGTATAATTTCTCATTTTTCTGGTGGTATACATATTGTAGGATCACATCTGTAACACAGTCATATATATCCATGAGGTATTAATGTCTGTTTCACTACTATCTACTATCCTTCCTACCCCCCAACATTTTTAAATTTTCTTACCACTTCCCCTAATACTACAGCTGCCATAAATACAGTCTGCATGTGAAATCAAATGTTTAGTCAACACATAAACATTCCCAGCATGAAGTAGATGAGACCTAATTCCCCACCTTTAAATCCTCTTTACCAGAAAATCTGCACTTTTACGTCTTTTTGGTGCAACATATCATTTCTAGGCGACACATCATGCATCAGTGAATAATGCATATGCAAGTAGCAGACAGTCTGTACCACTATCTTGTCCAGTGTGGTTTGTTTTACTGCTTAAACTACTATCTCTGTAGACTGGGTGGCCTAAAAAACAAATTTATTTTTCACAGTTCTGGAGGCTGCAAAGCCCAAGATCAAGACGTTAGTCAGTTTGGGTTCTAAGATCTCTTCCTCTTCTTCTAAGATCGCCAATCCCACCAGATGAGGGTGTTCCCCTTATGACCTCACTTAACCTTAATTGTTTCCTAATAGTCGTATCTTCAAGTGTAATTACATTGGAGGTTAGATCTTTGACCTATGAGTTCTAGGGGTAAAAATTCAGAACATGGCATATTTTTTTTCATATAAAAATCCAGAAGAAGAGTACCTAGGACTGGTGTAGCAGCTGCATGAAGACAGCACTCTCTCAAGTGCCACTGGTCTCTCTGCCTTGCTATCTAAAACATGTGGCTTCTGTTGTAAAGACCACAGGATGCCTAGTTTATATCTGCTCCACTTTCTGGAAGAAAGGATGAAAAGGGTTACATGTTTATCAAAGGAAAAAATCTCCCCTAGAATTTCCTAGCAGACTTACATCCAATTGATAAAAATTTTAAATATGGAAAATGTCATTTCTAACTGAAGGGATGGGATCCAGGTATTGAGTTTTGAAGCTCAGGATAATTTTGATTGGAACAAAACTGTGATTCTGTTAATTAGGATAAAGGATTGAGTGGATACTGAAGTGACAGATCTCAGGGTTTGTTAACAGTGTCTCTCCAGACAGGCTGATGTTAACACCCGAAGCATAATTCAGTAAAAATAAAAAATGAATAAGGAGGGGCTTCTAATATTGTGGGTCTATAACTCTTTAACATTTTAGTTTAATGTATAAAAATCTTTTAAATTTTTCTCCATAAATGTTATTTCTGTATTCTTACTCATTTATTTTTGTATTAAAGCAATTTGATCTAAACACTAACTTCCATATTCAGGCCCAACATTAGATCTGGGCACCAGTGCGAATATTTACTTAAAAGGGCCAAGACTCTTTGGAGGATGGTTGAATCCATGTGCTAGCGCTTGAAAAATCATGCTTTCTTCCAAGTAAATCACAAGCCCGTTGGGCCT
Organism: Glaucomys volans; assembly: GCA_020662805.1. Classification (NCBI taxonomy): domain Eukaryota; kingdom Metazoa; phylum Chordata; class Mammalia; order Rodentia; family Sciuridae; genus Glaucomys; species Glaucomys volans. Next base: position 2,411 of record JAJEJO010058332.1, on the reverse strand, counting down.
ACTGTTACTTTTTCTCAGCCTTTAAGGACTGAGTTGCAATCTCACATGTTGCCAGTAGGTGGCGACATCATCTAACCCTTGAAGACTCCTGACCAGTAAACCCTGATATTTGAGTCCTTGAATAAGGAGTCATTATTTTCTGTTGCCAGTTAATTTATGTTTACACTACTTGATCTTAGTTAGAATAAGAAACACATGTTCAAATGGTTACATCAAACACCAGTATTCAGCCATATATTTACCTTCTAATTAGTGATAATTAATTCTATTAGAAAGTCATGTTCAAGGCAATGGCAATGACTAGTTATAGATAACTTTCCAGATGAAAAAAAAACTACCTTGTGAAGGAGTCAGAAGAAAACAGATTAGACGAGTTTAAATGCTGTGGTCACAGAGCCTTAGGGCCTATTTTCAATCTTGTCTGTACATTGGAATCATCTCAGCAGTTAATGAAAATACTGAGGCCTTGTTCCTATCCCTGAAGATTCTGATTTAATCAGTCTGGGGTGTGGCCTGAGAATCAAATCTTTCTATAGCGGGGCAGGTGGTTATTCTGTGCAGCCGCCATGGAGAACACCCGCCGTGGCTTGAGGCTCCCATTAACCCCACAATGCAATCACTTGCTTAAAATGGCCAACCTAGCCCAAATTCAGAGCAGCTGGTCACCTACAGTTTGAAATCTATGGGATGAGAAAGGCTCCTTTTCCTCCTCAGAGAAAAGCCAGGATATCTGCCCATCTACCATTACGGTTGCATTGCATTCCCTCCTTGCAGAGAGAGAATAACAAAACTACAAACAAGTCATGAGAGTCACACTCAAGCTTTATCAACATTGCCGTTGATTCATTTTATTCTTTGTTCTTCAACTGATAGTCTTTGTGGAAAGTGACAGAAGGGAAGAAAGCTTTGGAGTTTGATCATCTTGAGGAGAGAGTGAGCAAAGATGATAGGCTCAGTGGGGCCCAAAGAGCCAGGTGTGGGGCCATGGAGCTCAGCAGCCAGGGCAGAAGGAGACAGGGAGACTGAACAGAACTGTTTCCTCAGATAATCCTCAAAACAGCCTTAGGAGAGATCCGCTTTTCCTTATTTCCACATTACCTATGGCAACCTGGATGTGGAAGAGCCAGACCACTTGCAGTTCCAACCAATGTGCTTCACCATTCCCATCTGCAGTCCCTGCCCACTCACCTTATGAACTGAATGTCTTCAAGCAAATTAGCTGGTTCAACTTGTTTTCTTGTTTACCATTTGGAAATGTGAGAGTAACCCATCTTTTACTGTTTTACTGAGGAAACCAAAACATCACTTATGTGAAAGCAGTCAGAAGCCTGGGAGCACAGCATGAGGGCTTGCACAGTCCCAGTACAAAGACTCCTCTAATGATCTTCTGAGGCTTAGACCTTGCTGTTCCTTAGACTCGTTGCTGTGGTCTGAACGTTTCTCTTCCCCCAAGATTTATATGTTGAAATTTCAGTCCCTAATGTGATGATATCAGGAGATGGGGCTTTGGAAGATGATTAGATTATGGGAACAGAGTCCTCATGAATAGGATTAGCATCCTTATAATAGAGACCCCATAAGCTGCCTTGCCCCTTCCACCATTTGAGGACACATCTAAAAAGTACTACGAACCAGAAAGCCCTCTCCAGACACCAAATCTTCTGGTGACTTGGATCTTGGATTTCCCAGTCTCTCAAACTTTGAGAAATAAATTTCAGTTTTTTATGTCACTTAGTTTATGTGGTCTTGTTATGGCAGCCTGAATGGACTAAGACACTCATAAAATCTTCAAAAATTGTAAACCACTTAAATAATATGCCTCTTTAAACAGAAACATGTGCTGATACTGTCTGAAAAATTTATTCATTGAGCAAACATTTGATAAAAACATATCCACTGTCCTAAGAATACAAGGAATATCTTACTGGCAGAGCTAGGACACATCCTCACCTCTGTATACAATTAGGACTGGGAAAGAAGTAACTAGGCATCATTAACCTCTATAGTAGAAGATAGGTTCTTCTTCTAATAAAATTTGTGAGATGAAGAATTAATCAAATTTAAAAAGAGATGCCAGGCAGGCTAAAAATATGACAAGTGTTTATCCAAAAAGTAAAAATGTACTCCTGTATCTGTGTACAGGCCTCAATCTCCTCTTCCAAATGTTGATGCTTCCTTCTGTGCACTCTTTTCTGAGCTGTGCTCACTCTCTTCTGGCCTCATTCACTCTCATATTTCAGCAGCTCCTAGACACACATCTGTAGCCATTTTCACATATGTTTGCAGAGATTGTTCACTGTCCAACAAAATCCATTATCCTCTTCTACAGATATAGGATTGCAGCCTGGCACGGGGCTTCCCTGACGTGCAAATTTCCCAATCATCCCTGAATTTGTAGGGATCACATTAAT
>JAJEJO010058331.1:0-13047 GCA_020662805.1 Glaucomys volans | reverse complement strand
AATTTCCCCCCTAATGTCTTCTGTTATCCATGTATCATTCAATAGCACATTATTTAATCTCCAGGTCTTGGAGTAGTTTCTAACTTTCTCTTTGATGTCTAATTTCATTCCATTATGATCTGATAGTATACAAGTAGTATCTCTATGTTTTTGTATTTGTTAAGAGTAGCTTTGTGGCATAACATATGATCTATTTTAGAGAAGGAACCATGAGCTGCTGAGAAGAAAGTGTATTCGCTTTTTGATGGATGGAATATTCTATATATGTCCGTTAAGTCCAAATTAGCGATTGTGTCATTGAGTCCTATAGTTTCTTCGTTCAATTTTTGTTTGGATGATCTGTCCAACGGTGAGAGAGGAGTGTTAAAGTCTCCGAGTATTATTGTGTTTTGGTCTATTTGATTCCTGAAATTGAGAAGGATCTGATTGACATACATGGATGTGCCATTGTTTGGTGCATAAATATTTATGATTGTTATGTCCTGTTGATTTATGCTACCTTTAAGCAATATGAAATGTCCTTCTTTATCCCTTCTGACTATCTTTGGTTTGAAGTCTGCTTTGTCTGAAATGAGGATGGAAACCCCAGCTTTTTTACTCAGTCCGTGTGCATGGTATGCTTTTTCCCAACCTTTCACCTTTAGTCTGTGGGCATGTTTTTCTATGAGATGAGTCTCTTGAAGGCAGCATATTGTTGGGTCTTTCTTTTTAATCCAGTCTGCCAGTGTATGTCTTTTGATTGATGAGTTTAGGCCATTTACATTCAGGGTTATTATTGAGATATGACTTGTATTTCCTGTCATTTTAGCTTTTTAAGGGTTTTTAGCTTAACCTTGTTTCTCCATTGATTGACTCTTTAGAGTAGTTCCTCCCCATGATGACTGAGATTGTTATTTTTCGTTTCTTCCTCTTCGAATATTTTGTTGAAAATGTTCCGTAGGGCAGGCTTTCTCTTTGTGAATTCTTTAAGCTTTTGTTTATCATGGAAGGATTTTATTTCATCATCAAATCTGAAGGTAAGTTTTTCTGGGTATAAGATTCTTGGTTGGCATCCCTTTTCCTTCAGACCTTGAAATATGTTGTTCCAGGCCTTCTTGCTTTTAGGGTCTGGGCTGATAAATCTGCTGATATACGTATCGGTTTCCCCCTGTAGGTAATCTGATTCTTTTCTCTCGCAGCCTTTAAAATTCTATCTTTGTTTTGTATGTTAGGCATTTTCATTATAATGTCCCTTGGTGTGGATCTGTTGTAATTCTGTGCATTTGGGGTCTCGTAAGCTTCTTGTAATTGATTTTTCATCTCATTCATCATATTAGCAAATTTTCTGATAATATTTCCTTGAATAGATTATTCATACCCTTGATTTGTATCTCTGTGCCTTCCTGATTACTCTTAAATTTGGTCTTTTCATGATGTCCCATATTTCTTGGAGGGTTCGTTCATGATTCCTAACCATCTTCTCTGTTTGTTCGACTTTGTTTTCAAGATTAAATATTTTGTCTTCATTGTCTGAGGTTCTGTCTTCCAAGTGATCTATTCCATTAATTATGCTTTCTATTGAGTTTTTAACTTGGTTGATTGTTTCCTTCATTTCCTTGTTTCGTTCAAGAATTTGTTTGTTTTTTTTTCTCAGAATTTGTATCTCTTTATTGAAGTAATTTTTTGCTTCCTGCAATTGCTCTATTAGCTGATTATTCATAGCCTGAATCTGCTCTCTCGTCACATCATTCTCTTCTTGGATCACTTTAATTACGAACATTCTGAACTCCCTTTCTGTCATTCCTTCTACCATGCTGTCTTTGAGTTCTCTTGATATATCATCTAGGTTTGTTTGGGACACTTTCTTCCCGTGTTTTCTCATGGTGCTCATGTATCTTCCCCTCTGTTGCTTGAGGGGTGCTTGATCAAGCGGTGACCCAAGAAAGGTGCTGTCCCACTACCTCCAGGTTGGGAATGATCAATGCTTCTGGGCAGAGGCAGCCTAGTGTTGATAGACAATTAGATACAGCAAGGTGTTAGACTCCGGGCCTGGGTGTGGGCCTGGGCACTAGATCAAGTTGGGGTGGTGTCACAGAACTGTGCTCAGTGATGGAGACACTGGGCTTGAGAGCCCAGGCTGACCTAAACTCCTCGCTGGGGGTTCAGGCAGTGGCAAGTTGTTGCTCTCTCCTGGGGACACTGTAAGCTGGCACCAAAGGCCCTATGCTCCCCGCCGGAGTCAGCGATCCCAGGGGCTCCCGGCCGACCTCTCCAGACGCCGCTGGAGGCCCCAAGAAGCCAGAGATGGGCCCTCTCTGCCAGGGAAGCTGCCAAAGTGGCGTGGAATAGTTCCCACTCCCTGCCAGAGTCAGCAATCCCAGAGGCTCCTGGCCAGACCTCCCCAGACGCCGCTGGAGGCGCCAGGAAGCTGGAATCGGGCCCTCTCCGCCAGGGAAGCCGCCAAGATGGCGTGGAGTAGTTCCAACTCCCCGCCAGAGTCAGTGATCCCAAAGGCTCCCGGCCAGACCTCTCCAGAAGTTGTGGGAGGCCCCAGGTAGCCTGAGATTCTCGGTCTCTGCCTGGGAGGCCGCCGGCTGTTGCCGGAGCCGCAGCCAGTGACTCCAAAGCCGCTGCTGGGGACCCGCACTCACTTGTTGGCTGGCGCAGACCCAGGTCGGTGGCTCCGAAGCAGCTGCAGGGTCCGGCGCTCCCAGATAGTAGCTGCCCGCGGCGGGGCCGAGCCCAGCCTGGCTGAGTTGGTTCTGGAGCGGCACCTGGGGACCCCTTATATGTGCTTTGATTATAAAATCTCGTTGAGAGCCATATTCCTGCTGTTTGAATCCCGAGCAAGTAGGAATCCACGGAGCAAGTAGGAATGCAGCCTTCCTCTAGTCCGCCATCTTGAATCCCATTTTGAATTTTTGAAGATCAATATTGGCATAGTATTTTACCTTACAACCCTAAAAGCAGAACAAAAGCGCTAGTCTCCTTCCAAGAAGACAGTTGCCTCAAGTCTGAGAAAAGGTGACATGGTTGGGGAGGAAAAGGAAGAAGCACACCAATCTTTAAAGTATTATTCTACATTTTTGGTCTTTAACCTTATTTATGCCCTGCAGACTGTCTTGTTTTCTACTGCTGATTGAGATCCTGAATGTCCCAAGCTCAGCAACATGAGCTATATGTCTTGCAGCCCTTTCATTAAGGCTCCTTTATGATAGTGATTGAAAGGAAAGGAACACTGATATCAGGAGGTCACAGAACAGATCAGTGGTTCTCCAATATGTAACATAAGCATCACCTCGGAACTTGTCAGAAATGCAAATTGTCAGGCCCAACTCTAGATCTGTTAAAATAACCTTGTGGATGGGGTCCAGCAATATGTGTTTTAACAAGTTTTGGTGATTGTAACTTAACTCTTGAAAAGTGGAGAAGGGTAGAAGAACACTGTAAGGCACAAAGTCCTCACATTCTGTTCTGGGAAGAAAGCTGAAGGATGGAAAGCAAGGAGTGTTGAAGAAAAAACCTGTAGGCCTTCATGCCCCTGAACTAAATGGATTAAAAGGGAAGGAGGACTAGTTTGAAAGATCACCGGTTACATTAAGTGCAAAGCTCACATGATTTCCCAGGACTGGCACCTGGGGGTGAGGCACCCTCTGGAAATTTCTACCTGATCTTTGAGGGAGCCAGGCAGAGGAGTACCAACAGGCCTGCTGTGGATTCACTGTGGAAGGGCGGGCAGTGACCCCATAGCAGAGTCTGGTGGCACCATCCTAGCCCAAAACTGACAGACTCCAGGGCAGAAGTTACATGGACCATAGCCTTGCGTGTAGGAGGGATGAAAGGATCTGGAGGCATAGAAGGCTTTTTTCTCTATCCATGCATCTTGGAAAGGAGACAAATTGGATTTCTATAAGAAAGAAACAGCCATAGTAAGGGAATGTAAATGTAGCTTCACTAAATATCCAAAAAGAGCCAAAATGTGAAAGAGAGCTTTGAATGGATGGGCTCTTAGAAAAAGAGACCCTTACTAGACAAAGACCCAGATCTGAGCATGTTTTCTCTTTAGCCAGATGAACAAAACCTCCAGCACATACTTGTACCAGATTGATTAGAAAAAAAAAAAAATCAATTTAAATATCACCAGATTCAAAGTCCTACATAATGTTCCCAGAATTGATTTATGGCTAGGAAGAAACATTCTGAATCCAGATATCAAATGATGGACATGGGACTTGATTTTCACAAAAGCTTGCCAGGGAACCTACGTTATTTGCAGGAAAATCCTACATATAGCTCAACTTTGGGGGTGTCACTCATCTTCACTGAGGCAAGGGGTGTATGCACCCTGATTTTGGGGAGTATACCTTTTTCTGTTCTTTAATATATCTTAGCTTATGCCTTGCTGGTGCCTTGTGTCCTGAAATTCTTATGAGGAAATTCATGTTAGGATGTAAGCAAAGAACCACCCAAGTCCAGTTGAGGTCTCCCTCCTTGGAGAGATCTCTTCAGACCCCTGTCTGGTGACAGTTTTAATTGGTGATTTTTTCCCCAAAAAATCCAGTGGTGTGGGGACTTGATGAAATTTAGTTATATAAAGAATTCTATAGAGATGTTTTTAGTATCTGTGCACTGTATGTTCAATTCCAATTTTAATTATTCTAATTTCCAATTTCAATGGAATCTAAATATCTCCAAAAGGGTATACAAAATATTCAGTAGTTAGTTTTCATCCTGGTTTTTTACATTATTTTTTAACACCACAGGCATGTAGAAAACAATGATTTAATGTTTACTGAAAGACAAATGGCAAAATCCTAGCACATAGTTTTATTATTTTTTAATTGTAGATGGACACAATGCCTTTATTTTATTTATTTATTTTTATGTGGTGCTGACGATCAAATCCAGTGCTTCACACGTTCCAGACAAGCACCGTTCCACTGAGCCACAACTCCCTAGCACATAGTTTTCAGCAATATCATTTATTTGCTAACTACGGCCAACAATGGATATTTTAATGCAGGTTTTGCTGTCATTTTAATTTTTTTCAGAAGTTCCCAAGTAGCCTCAAAATATACACATAGTAGCCTTTTTAAATTCCATTCTTTTTAAAAGCTCATTTATGTTAGTCCTTTTTTCTCATCTGACATTTTCATGTATAGCCACTGTCCCATAACTTTGGCTCATTACCCCTGGTTAGAGTAAATATTATGCAAGCCCAGTAAGTGAGTTAATAGCAAGCAAGTGGGATGTGGAAGTCTGGGCCTACCTTCCTGTGTGCATTGAGTCTCCAAGGAGTATAATACACACAGTTCACCTACCCCGATGGCTCTCCATCCAGCACACAATGTTGTGCCCCTGCCCACCTGCCTGCCTGCCATCATTGATTTATTCTGTTTTTTGTCAAATACTTAGTAGTTGCTCTGTCTGCAAGTATAGTACTGAAATATTTCACAAAACAAAACATAAAGACCCTGGTTCCTGTGTAACTTGTTTTAGCTCATACAGCTTTTATATTTTTGTTCAGTCTTTTGCCTTGCTCTTTTAGGAGTGTTTTTAAATCTTCAAACTCTGCAGAAAGAGTGAGTGCTAGGAGAGTTCCCCTTTGTTTCAGAGTGTGGTCTGTGTGTGTACAAAAGTTCTGAAGTAGTCTCAAAATATACACGTACACCTGTATGAAAAAAAAAGTGACAAGGTGCTTTCATGCTGTTTTGCTGCCATTATTGTTTTAACAAAGCTTTCCTAATGTAGAAGAGCAATGCATATGAAGAGACAACAATTAAGGAAGGAAAATAAAACATCTTTTTTTCCCTTGGAAAAGACCAATTTTGCATTCTCTGGTTGGTAGTAGATGACCAGATTTGGGGAAGCAGAGGGGGTTAGACATCAGTCCTGCCACATGTCAGATGTGGCTCATAGCACTGAGGGACTGGCTATGGTTTTTATCTCTTGGCACACTGGTTGGGAAGATGGAGACAGGGGCCAGAGGGCATCTCTGTGGCTGTGGTGAGGTAAAGCCCACCAGTGGGGGCCACAATAGGCAAGAATAGAGTTCAAGGGACCCTGTGCTTCTCTTAATCCCTCCCATTCCTTTTCTCACTGCTCACTCTGTAATCCTGTGATCCTATGGCAAGATGTTGGAGATCCCAGCACCAATGAGACAAGGTCTCTCATCCCGACTCCAGGAGGCAAGCCATGGGGGAGGAGTGACAGCAGGTCTGCCTGCACAGAGCCAGAGAAGGCTACACCCAGAAGAGGACAACTGCCTTGTACCTCAAGCACAGGGGTGTGAGATGTGTAGTGGAGCAGAGACAGGAAGCAACAGTGGGGGGATGAGGCAGAGTGGCCACGCGGAAGTTCATTGTTACCACTTCATGTGTAGGAGTGGATGGTCCTGCACTGGGTACAGAGGAGACAAACTTTATCTGCATGTTTCCATGCATTTTTATTTTAAATTAAAATCGGATAAAATGTGAACTGTTGATTCTGGGTGTTGCTATATAGAGATTTTAGTCCTATTTATGTTTAGTTTACTTTTTTTTTACTTTATCTTTTACTATTTTGTTTCTCAAATAAAAACTTTTATGTGTCTAACCGTTCATACATGCATGCATCCTATGTTATATAGACATATGTAGCTGGCCAGATTTCATTTCCTCCTGGAAGGTAGCTGTTGGAAGCTACCTGAGTCACTGAACCTTTCCTAAAACTCCAGGCCCGTCGCTTGACCTGACTGCACACTCATTGGGATGTGAGTCTGTCCGTGACCCTGATTCTCTGAGAGGAGCAGATGGTCTCCAGGTGAGCACAGGGCCCTCTTTGTGCACCCATGAGTTAGGAGAGCAGAGGCAGGGAAATGCCGTGAGTCACTGGGTGGGTGACTGAGCCAGGAACTCCTCCAGGAAGTGATGGTAATGGCAGTGCTTGGCAAAAGAGACTCTCACCTGAGCTGTGTGGTAAGTGCCCGAGATTTCCCAGAAGGCATGAGGAATGTTGGGCGGAAAGTTTCACTCTCTTTCAGCAACGAACAGAAATAATCCACTTGATTCCATGTGAACTGAATAATGAAGAGACATAATCTCACATTAGCTTATCTCTAAGCATTACCAGAGCTCAAAAGAAGGAAAGCATCACTTCCCTTCCTCCTGGGAAATGACAATTACTCTGCAAATATACTACACCCTACATCACTTGAAATCAATTTTATCTTTAAGAACTTCTGATTTTTTTAAAGTCCTTTTCTTAAAATATTTTATGTAACAAAACCTCAGAACAAACAGCATTCATTGCTCAGAGGCCCTTAAGGCAAACTGAGGTCACAGAAGAAAGTGGCTCCTGCTTCCCTGCCTGGTCACTGCCCCTCTGGTCCTGTCCACCGCTTGTGTGCACATGGAGGCTCCTGATCCATTGCTCTGCCTCTGCTCATGCTGCCATCCTCAGCTGGATTTCCAGATTTTCTATGGAGTTTATTTCAACATATGCACATGACAATACCTGATTAAGCAGTTTTTGAAGAACAGTTCTGTGTTCCCTGAAGATCCCTGAAGTCTATTTTAGATGGTCAGTAAATTATTATGAAAAACTATTTTTACATTAACACTGGATTACTTGACTCTATTCATTCTCAGTATTTCAAGTACAGGAAATATCAATAGATATAATCCTTTGCACGGATTGATGGGGGACTTAATTTATAAGACCTTGAGGATTCCTGAAATAAGGAATGTTAAGGATCACTGCCCTCTTTGGTTAAAGAAACAGCCTTGCTGGGAAGTGCTGGCATGTGCTAGGTGGTACCCAATGCTCATCTTTAAAAATGACTTAAATTTGATGTTTTAAGGTATGGAATGTGCATCAGAACTACTTTTAGCTCCTTTGAGAGGAACAGTGGCACCAGGGCAACTCTCAGGTATGAAGAACCTCAGATTTAGTTGGGATCAGTGGTTTGTTGAGTTCTATTAGGACTAGGTGGCCAACTTTAGGATAAATTAAATGATAAATCAAAAATGGTAAATTATTAATATAATTAAACCTGTCAGTCTAAATGCTAAGAATCAATGTCAGCTGTTTCAAGGAAAAAATAAATTTATTAAACAATGTTTAGAGATCTGCCTAAATCCCTCGTACCCTACATGGTTGTGAACAAGTACTCTCATGGTCAATACCAATCTTGGTGCTGGGACCTCTGTTCCTGAGCTCTCTGAAAGCTGAGAGATACAGCCCCTGCCCTCCTGGAATAGATGCTACAAAGACCTTCTCCAGGCACTCAAAACTCATGTTGTTGTGTTGGTGTATCCAGTTTGGAAAGGTCTAAGGCTCATGCCTGTATCCAAGACTGAGAGAGTAAGGTTCTGGGATCCACAATAGGGATACAAAGACAAAATAGAAAGTTCCCCCAGCATAGAATGGATGTTTGCAAGGTATTAAGGGGCCAAAAGTAAGCCTTCCTGAGCTGCCCAATGCACACCCTTTCACAATGAAACTTCCTGGCAACAGTAACAGTAGCACTAATAACATTGTTCTACATAAAAATAAAAACACATTCACCCTTCCCATAAAAGGAGGAACAATTCTGTATCAGTTAAGAGTATTTTCCTAGACTAAATAACAACCAACCTTGATTTTCACAAGTAGGAATTTATTTTTCTTATTCAACAAAGTATGGAAGTAGGCAGTTGTTCACCTTTGGTTCAATTAGTGACACTGCATAAGACAGGCTTTTTTTCTCTTTTTCTCCTTCCTCTCTTCAATTTTATGACAAGGTCTTCCATTCCTCATGTCTGTAATTTTGTGGTCTCAAGATGGCTGCCAAACTCCAGACCTCAGATCTCATAAAACTGTCCCAAGGAAGAAATCCAGGGTGACAGGGAAGACATAAAATTAGGATTCTATGAGAAGGCAAAGAGATGACAGAGCTTACTCTTACATTGGCAATGGACGTTGCCTTTTGGTTCATAATGCCCCAAACTCATTCAACACTCATTATCTACTAGAGATTGTTTCTCTGTGAGTTATGGATGGAATACCATTTAAAATAAAGAAATTTGGTGTATACTCTATCAATGGTAAAATGTTTTAGTATGAAATGAAACCAAATGAATAATAAGGGATGAAAAATGGTCCAAATAGTTCAACATTGTCTGGTTATAGACCATATCTGAGTAGTGCTGATGAATGAGCAATACGTCTAGAATTGTCAGCAGTTTGGATCTTAGAAGAGTCTGGAGGGTGACATTTGTGACAAAGATTAACCCTGTTCTCTTGTAGACTTGATTTTTAACAGTAGCCCAGATTCCAGGCTTCCTCCAACATCAGGGATTATGCGAGATGGTTCCACTGCTCTCTTTGCCCCAACTCCAGATCCCTCCATGCTTTGGGCCCCAACTCTGCAGATTAAATTAGTTATAAGCAAAGCAGCTGCAGAAATAAGTATTAAAGGAATGTAAAGGGAAGTGAGGTTCTGAATTGCTTTGATGCTCTGGTGATTTGGGGGTCGATTGAGCCCATGCTCTTTCAGCAAGAAGCATTAAAGGCAATCTCAGACCTAGTCCAGGATGTCTGGGGAAAGAACTGGTGAGTCAGCCTCCTGTTTCTCAGTAGCTCAGCCTGTGGAGATGGAAGATAAAAGGAGGGTTTAGTCGAGTGATGACAGATGGCAGGCTCCATCTCTTTCTTTTATCTGAATATGTCAGATGACCTAATGTTAGAAATAAGGGAAGGTTTTAGAACATTTTAGGGGGCTATATTGAATTAAAAGTCATACCAATATTATCTTCATGAAAATATTCTACATTCAGATAAAAAATTTTACTTTTAAAAATAAAAGTGGATTTCTAAGTGACACTTTCCATTAAAGAAGTGACAAAAAGGGAAATGACATTTTTTAAAGAAAGAAAACATGCCATGTCACTTCCTAGGAACAACTGAGGCTGTGTTTTCAAATGAATTCTGAAGAAAGCAAATATAGATCACAGACTATAGTGTTCCATGTGTTTCTCATTAAAACTACCACAGCAACTTAAAATGTATTTCTTCTTTTCCTTCCTCAAATTCAGTGACCTCTAAAAATACCTGTTTAAAATCCCACATCATTTGGCACTTTTTCAGCCACCTGAAGATTATTGGCTTTGGAAAACTGAATTGTCAATCAGAATCAGAATCCCATTGAAAGTAGTTGTGGTCCACAATTTTTCTAATTTTAAGGGTTGATCTTTGACTTGAATCGATACAAGAAGCCTCCTACATGAGTAAGGCTAGAAATCATGTTAAGGATTGTGATCTTTATCATGTTTATACACATTTCCCTTATATCCATGGAAGACTGGCTCCAGGACCTCACATGGATATCAAAATATTTGTATACAAGACCCTTATACAAAATGGAGGGCTGGGGATATAGCTCAGTTGGTAGAGTGCCTGCCTCACAAGCACAAGGCCCTGGGTTCAATCCCCAGCACTGCAAAAAAAAAAAAAAAAATGGATATAACCTACATTTTCATATAACCTACACACCTTTCCATATACTTCAAATAATCTCTAGTTACTTATACCTCATAGTAAAGTATAGATACGTGTTAATAGTTGTTATATTGAATTTAGTAATAACAAGAAAAATGTCTGCACATGTTCAGTACAGACACAATATTTTTTCAAATATTTTTGACCTGTATTCATGGATAAGGAACCCATAGAAATAGAGAGCCGTTTGTATGCATGTGTGAAAGCTGAGAGGCTCAGCCCCTGCTGTATGTGTGTGTGTGTATCTATACACACATATGTGTATATGAAGTTTCAAGTTCACAGCAAGATGAGAGGAAGTTACTGAGATTTCCCTTATACTTCCTCCCCACAAATGCACACAGCCTCCCTATGCTCAGTATTCCCTACCAGTGTGGTGCATTTGTTACACCATTATCACCCAAATATCCCATGTTAAGGATTTCCATCTTTATCCTTTCAGTATGGAGAAACCATTGATCATCAATGTTCAGCAAGAGGGTGTTATCTCCTGATCAGCTTTTTGAACAGCTCATTGACTACAAAATGGAGAAGAGATTAGAAGACAGCAGAGTGAGAGTGAGAGCAGGCAGATGGATGAGGAACTGCGATGAGACAACGGGAGCCTGGATCAGGAGGTAGAACAGTGATGGAGAAGAATGGATACAGTAGGGGGATTTATGGATTGGACTATAAAAAATTCACAACAGACCATTTCCTGTTACAGTAAGAACACCTTGCAGTTTTAATGGAAATAACTAAAGAGATAAAGACAACATGTAATATCATATGTACTTTTTAAGTCAATAAAACATTGTGGATACAAAGAAGTCTAAAGGAACTCTTCCAGAGAATGACAGGTGCCTTCTAGATGAGTGAAGATCAGCAGCCTTCCCCAGGGCGGCTGCTTACAGGCCTGGGCAGGTGAGGACTGGGCCTGAGTCAGGCACAGAGACTCTTCTGGGGTAAGACGAAACCAGTGGAGTTTTAAATATCTGTGTGTGGACTGGTGAGATCAATTAAAATCTGGCCGAGTTTCAAGGCAAAGTTCATTTTCACCGCCTACGGATTCTCCCTGGGGAGATGTGTACTGAGCACGTGGTGGCCCAGGAATCTGGAGGCTGGATGGTAAATCGGAGTAGGAGATCCTGGAAATACATGGTGATGAGATCCCAAGGTCCTGCCAGAGGTGAAGACTGGCAACACATAGCACCTTTCCTGCCCCAAAGATGTTGGAAATCAGAAATAACTTGAAACTGTTAGAAAGATGTTGAAGAAAATATGAACAAACTGGATGAAGAGATGGACAATTTTAGTAGAAAATTGAAATTCTGGAAAATGAGCTAAATGACACCCTGGAAATGAAAGTAAAATATCTGGAGTTAAGAACTCTCTGGATGGGTTTGACAGCAGACACAATACAGAAAATCAAAAATACTGTGAACTAAATAGTTATGAGAACATGACATACCACATGGTATGGGGGGCGGCCAAGAAGATATTGAGGAGTTCGAAAGAGCAGGCTTGGTAATGACTGAGGGGACATGGGGACAGTCAACTCCTGTGTTGTCTTTGTAACACTGCATGAATGATTCCTATGAGGAATTCAGAGAGTGGGGGGAGACTGACTCCAGAGAGTGGGGAGAGGGTGCACATGCAAACCACATGAGCACGCTCAAGGTAGCGGGGCAGAAAGTGGAGGGGGGTTGAGTCTGAAGTGCCCTTGAGGTATCCAGATGGATATTTCCATCCATTCCTCAGATTTCAGTATTCCCTGCTCTGCACTAAACTAGTCTGCTTATCATCAAGCCTTTAATTTTCTCATACAGGCAGTTTTTCTGACCACTGCCCCTCACCCCAAGTTGGATTAAATCTTCCTACTCTATGTATTCATTAAGCCCCCAGGAGTTGGTGTAGATGGGGTAGCATATAAAAGTTCTCAAAAAAAATTGAGGAGGGAATATTTTGAGGAATGTTTTTGGGTTTACAGGCATGTGCCACTGTGCCCAGTTAGGAGTCTATCATTTTAAAAGTATTGCAAATCTGCCAACATGTCCACACTTATGAAGACCCGCTATGTAGACATCCATTCCTCACCCAACCCCACCCTTCTGTAGGAATTCAACATGACCTGACTACAGCTATGGGTCATAACTGTTGTTTTGCCCACCAAGCAATGGTGACATGCTTTCCAGACCCTGTTGGATAAATGAAGTCGTCAAATAGCCAAGTGCTTCATGCCCCACCAGTATGTTTCTTAATTATACTTAACAACAGGTATGTTCTGGTTGGTTGTGGTCCTTCCTCCTGCTTCAGGGAGCAGGATCTTGCTGCCACACAAGGCACACTTATTATTAGTAGTAGTAGTAGAGCTTTATAGTTATACATAGGAACTAGATATCCCAACAAAATCATACATGCATGGAATTCAATTTCAGTTCATGATTATACCTTTTTCCTTTAGTTTGTCTATTTATTTATATTTGATTGCTTCTTTTTACTTATGCATAGAAGCAAAATTCTATATGGTATATATATATATATATATATATATATATATATATATATATA